>JAVJIF010019569.1:0-76259 GCA_038442645.1 Agave tequilana | reverse complement strand
TTTTGGTGGGTTCCTTCGTGAAATACTACATTATCTGATTGGGTAGCAACGCTTGGCCCAATTAAACCACCACGGGAACCACCACTTGAGGTAACATCTGCCTTCCCTTTCTTTTTTTCATGCATATATGCATTCATTCATATATGAGGACAATGCATGAGATAAGTGTGGGGGGGTAGGCTTTACTAACATACTAACATAGTTAGAAACTAACCAAAATTTGCTAATTAAAAAAAATTAAAAAAAAAGGGACAATATTTTGACTTATCTTTTAAAATAAATCTAAGTTAGTCTTAAGAGTTAGGAAAATCATGATTAGGATTTCTAAAAACTTGGTCAAAATAAATAAATGTTGAATTTTTAGGTATAGGAGGAGAAATTGAATAAGTAGTTAGTCTTAATTTTACCTTAATGAAATGTGCAGACCTAATGCATATCTAGGATTCTAAAACAAAGACCCTTGTGCCTCATAAAAAAATTATTTAAAATAAAAAATTAAATTCACCAATTAAGCTGGATACATGTGCCTCAAGAAGCATAAGTATTCACGCCTAAAGGTAAGTTCTAAATAAAATAAAGTCCTTAGTTTTGTGGCCTAGTTCACTCGAATTTGATGTCCGCGGGGTGTTTTCTCACCTGGTGCCCTAAAGCCGACCGGTTGGAGTCACCGACTTTAAGATCGCTACATGGGTGGATTAGAAAGCCTAAGAAAACTAAGAAATATTATATATGTATTAACACATCTAATAGTCAATTAGTTAGGTATGAGGGCCTCAAGAAGCCTTGATGCTTACACGAAAGAAAATTAGATGAGTTATACATATTAAAAAAAAGAAAAAAAAATAATAATATAGAGGCATGAAGTCCAAGTTAAGAAATTCCTAGTAAAAATTCATAAGGATGCATATGATTTTGGTAACGAAAAAGACTATACACAAATTCAATTTTGATCCTTACTTAAAAAGGATAACAATTTATTTTATAAAGACCAAGTCTAAGAATGAATAAAAATGATAATCCTAAAACTTATAGACTACTTAGTCTTTTCAAAAGTATTTCAAATATTTTCCTTTTCATGGATTTTGTGGGTGTAATCCGCTGAAAACCCTCACGAGACAACACTCGTCCTCTAGGGAACCTAGAGGTTTAACGGCTTGTTGCACGTGCTAAGTGCAATCGTGATTCCTACGAAAATGAGTTAGCTAGTTTAGTTTTTTTTTTTTTTTTTGATTTTACTCGAGGACGAGAAAAAAGATAAGTGTGGGGGTGTGATAGGTAGTAAAAAGTGCATATTTTTCAATACATTTACTATCACATTTTCATATTTATTCCTATAATTCTGCACATTTACTAATATTTTATTATTTATTATGTGCAGGCCTTGAGAAATAAAAATAAAAGAATAAAGCCTTAAAAGAAGCCAAAAGCCCATATCCAAGCCTAAGATCAAAAGTGCAATTACCAAATGTCAAAATTGCAATTACAATGTGCAAAAATTGCAAATACTAGAAAGAGGGAAAGGATAAATTCTATTCAACCCTAAATGCTTGGTGGATGAGGATAAATAGAGTGCAAGATGAAATTCGTTTTGGGAAGAGATTTGGATTTAGGGTAACTTGCTTCCCAAGTTATCCCGAAATCCCAAAATAAAGAGTCGAAGATCATCTTCCAGAAGGATACCCTAAATGGACGGACCAGAGGATGCCACGCGCGAAAGCGCGTGGCCAGCCGGCACTACTGGCCGCGGAAACGCGGCCAAAGCCGCGTTTCCGCGCAATACGGATGAGACTGGGAAACGGCTTTCTTGGAGAGTTTGTACTGGGACTTCTACCTCCTTCTGCACCTATAAATACCTCTGCAGGAGCAACAGAGAAAAGCGTCCAGCGTCCAGCGTCCAGCGCAGTACAGGGCCAAGCTAGGGTTGTTAGGCTTTCTTCTAGTTTGTAGTTAGGTTTCTATTTTTCTTTTGTAATTTCTATTTTTTTAATAGAGAGAGGCCTATGTTGAGCGTGACACCGATGTACACTCCTCTTTTCTGCTTGATAAAGCAATAAAGTAATATTTTTCTATGTTCATTGTTTTACTTTCTTCGTTTTCGTTTTCCTTTTCTATTTTATCTCTGTTGGTTGTTGATGCGCATGCAAGTGATTTCCGAGCACAAGTATACGAGTCTTAGCGAGTGCCAACGATACTTCATGGAGATGTTCTCCTCCTCAAGGTCCGTATCACTTCATTCTTGCCCAGCTTGATGATATAATGCGAATAGGGGACTGAGCTCGATCCTATGGTTTATGCGTTGAACGCCTCCTAAGAAAGGTAGAACATGTAAGGTTTTCACGTATTTTTCTCAACCAAACTAAGTAATTGTTTTTTCTTTCTTTTATTTCTTTAGTATAGATCACCACATCTTCACATCTTTCCAAATTCTTTTCTTCCACTCATTGTAAATACTATTGTAAATAACAAAATAAAAAGAGATAATTATTAACCAAGCTTCTATCGCTAGTCCCTCCCTGAGGATCCGACCCGCATAGCCATTGCTACCGCGGATTAATTGAGCACCTTGCACATCTTGTTTTAAATTCTGAAATTCTATATTTTGTGTACAGGAAAATCTCAATCAAGAGTCTCAAGTATCAGTATCATGAAAATATATGTCAGGTACTAGATCACTGAAGACAATGCAGGAAATGATGCAAGTGTATATGTCTAGCATGTTTATTACCCTAACAAATGCAACCCATATGCCCCATCTCACAGGACAATTGCCATATCAAATAAGTTATGTGTTAGTGGATTCTGATAGTTAGGAGACTGTTCACTATACTCAGGTATCATGTAACATGTAATAAGAAGAGTGCATATAAATAACAAGATCACGTGTGGCATCAAACCCACAAAGGGTCGCCCTTCTAAGCACACCTCCCTGGATTTCTCCTGCTAAGTCTCCCCCCCAGTAATACTGCCTTGGTTAATTTTATTAATCAATACAAGTACAAATAGTGTGTGACACAGTGTATATGATCTAAAAACAATGTCATGGATATCAGTATCAATAATGAAAACAATGTGTATCAAGATCACGAGACAATGTAAACAATGTCAATATCAAGTGACAAATAAAAGTTATGCAGGTGATATCAGATAAACACAAAGTAGTGCAAGTGATGTCAGTGTTATGTAATCTAAAGTCATAATAAATCGGTCATGTTCAAATATCCTAATACAATAGTATCCTCGCATAATTTTCTCAAAATGTGATGGTCAATTCCTCATTAATTTTCAGTAGTATCAGGATCACAACAATTTCTGAAAATCTTAAATAATCAAGATAGTCATTACATCCAATTGTCATAATTCAATTATCCTCGAACAATCCAGGTCATATAGTTAGTCACAATTATATAGGTGTGCATGCCAGGATCTATCACATAACCAGAAAATCATGTCAATTTTAGTTAGATATATGCATGTACAGGAACAAGATGCAAACATGATATGTAAGGTTGAACATGATCACGAGACGGTATCAGGAACAATATCAAGAATAGAATAATTAGTCATATAATCGGAAGAGAAAAAGCTAATATGTAAATATGATCACAGGATAGTGTTGATGATCATACGATATGATAACCATGATTTATAATTAAGAGGCAAATTAAGATCAAGAATGAAAGTCAACGAGGAAAGAATCATGTAGACTTGCCTGATGTCGTTGGAACCTGATTCTCTTAACTGCAACGCTCTGGGTAGGTTCATGGCCTAAACATTGCGTGAATTAATTAGAAACTTGACATGTATTCATTCAATGATAAGTTGAATGAGCATATAACTTTTACTATTTATTATAATTTTGGTTGGTTAATATTTTCAAATAATTCAAATTTTGAATTTTAGCAACATTAAAAACATACTTTTATGATAAAAAACATGCATAAACTAATAAAATTAATGTACAATATTTACATATTACTATATTATGAATTTACATTTTTTTAGAATATTTCAAAATTTATTGGCAATTTTTAATAAATAACCATTAAATAATGATTATAAAGAATATTTAATTTCATGTTATTCTAAGTAATAATAGTAATAATATTCTCAAAATAATTTTACAGAGTCCTAATTCAGTTTGTGATTTTCTAAATTTTGTCTGAGTTTATTTCGATTTTTTTGAATTAAAATAAGCCTAAAAATAAATAAAAAATCAATAAAAGGCTTAACGGTCTGTTTGCTACACTAACGGGTCTGCTACAAAAATGATTGTGAGTCTAGGTCTGCTACAGTAAATTGCTACTATAAAAATTTCTATATATATATATGTATGTATTTATATATTTTTCTCTGATTTTCTTTTCACTTTTTCTTTCGTTTTCTTTTTTTTAACAAGTCGGATCTGGGTCTGTGCTGTCACAAACTCGGACTGGGTTCTAGTGCACAGAACCAGACCCAGATAGGTCTGGTCTAGTCTGGACCAGGCCCTGGCCTGGTCTGGTCTGGCTTGATCAGATCCTGGCCAGGCTTGGTCTGGTCAGGCCAACCAGGTTCTGCCAGACCTTGTCTGGAGCGACCAGACCCCGGCCAGGCTGGCTGGCCTAGCCTGACCAGGCCTGGCCAGAGCCTTGGTTGGGTCTGGCCGAGCAGGGCAGTTTTTTCCTCTCTTTTTTCATTGAAATACCATTTAAAAATTAAGTAAAATACATGATAATTAAGACACATATCTTAGGTGTTCATAATTTTATTGGGATTTTAGAACAAGTTTTTCATAGTGAAATTAGTAGTGTTAACAATGTGTACTACATGTTCAATGAAATGTCATAAAGAACTAAAACCTACGAAATGCAAAATAACTTATCCGGAATGCTTCCTTCAGTCTGAATCTTCTTTCCCTCGTCAACACTTTAAATCTTGCTAAGTTTAGAAGAGAGAGTGAGACAGAAGAGGGAAAGAGAGAGACTTGAATTTTTCAATGTGGTTTTGAGTAGGAATGAGAATAGTGGAATTGTCTCTTATATAGGCACCACCACCCCTAGGCAACTGCTGAGAGCTATGGGTACATGGAGGGAGTAATGGGTTCAGTTTTGGTGAGTGAGAATGAGGGGGAGAAAGTGTGGGAGAAGTTAGAGAGAGTAGGGGAAAATTGGAGAAGATGAAGAGAGTTAAGGAGATTTAAATAGATGGGGTTAGCCTTTATATCACACGCGAATGTGGCATCATGATTAACTCATTCCTCTCCCGCTAGGCCAGCCTGGGTTCAAGCCCCAGTGGCGACAATAATTTTTTTTGAAATTTTTTATTTTATTTTTTATTTTTATTTGCATTTTTTATATAATTCAGTATTTAATTATTATTTTATTGAATTAAACTCCTAAAAATTTAGAAAATATTCAAAAATTCATAAAAATAGAAAATGACATCCTCAACCTGTTATGAAAGTTAGGTCGCCAAAATTCGTCCCCAATTGTTAATTAAAAAATCTCAGAGTTAGTCCGTGACACTGATCGACCCCGAATTGAGATTCTTCTCCAATAATTCTCAAAAAATTTGAAAAATGTAGAAAAATTTAAAATACAAGGAATAATATCTTAAGCTGAAATGACCTCAATCTGACTACAAGGATGATTTAATCGGATATTAGATACCAGTATTGATACGCATACATGGGAAACCCGAGGGTGACAATCCTACGCGCCTTATAAAAAAATTCGTCCTTAAAATTCAGCAAGGTGTCGACATATGAATCGAAGTAGTATCTTTGAGCGTGAGGATTGTCCTAGATTCACAGTCATGTCATTATAAATAACCCGAAACCAAGTAAACAATGAATCATGATCCAACATTCCTTCTATCAAGAGTATCACCATAAATCTATGAGTCAAAATTGACTTTTCAGAGTTCATAATCAGTCCTCCTTAATATTACTTTAGTCCTCCGACCCACTTAGTCATGCTCATCTGATAAGATTACTCGCACCATTTATAGATCACATTTTTAAGGTCTATCAGTACCATACTCCACTAATTTATTCTTAAATTTTTTTGTTCACATGATCACATCGAATAAGAATTCAGATATTACGTTTATCTTTCTTGTAAAATCACACAAATTTAGATTATCTTAAGAATATTACATATTGCTCAACAATAATCACCCCTGTGTTATATCCTTAAATTATTAAAATCCCAAAAATCTCAAATTCTCGATTACATGTTTTATACTTTCCAAATTATCACAGTACACATTCTCAGATCACACGGTTTACTACTAGAAGATCATTAGTCAGGTAGCAGTCACTGAGGGAAACTTTCACTCAACAGTCAATAACTATAGTCCTCGAAAAATGTGCCAATGATATTAATTAGTCATTGTCTTATCCCTTAATATATCTTTCAAATTAATCTTTATAATCTTGTTGTTATGTCTCTGCTTAGATCCTCAAATTTGAGTTTAAAATTCATTGATCTTTATAAGAATCTAGATATATCGATCTCTTCCTTTTATCTATGATTCCTTAATCAAACGATCACAGTATTCTCAAATTATCAAGGTATTCATACCTTATTCTTAAGAGTCATAGGTTAATCAAAAATCTCAAAAACTATGATAGATATTCTTAAAATATTACTTAGATCTGAAAACTTCAAACTTCTAATCCTCAAAACCTAATCCAAGAAATCTGATCCAAGCTATAGATATTTTTGTCCAGGCAATGATTATATTTATTGATCTGATTATCACTCCAAGATCCATACCTTTAATTCAATATATTGATGTAATCTGATTATTATTTAATCAGGCATAATATTATCTTAAGCATGTTGGGCCAAAGGCCCATCACTCTAGTTTCGATGATGATGAACTGATGTAGTTAAAGTACAAATGATCTTGTGTTTATATAGTTTCATATTTTCTCTCAAAATCTTAGTAAGTGCTTAGCTTCAACAAAGAAGTTTTGAAATTATACATGTAGATTTAAGAGCTCGTGCGTCAAGATCGCACTAGCACTCGGATGGAGTCAAGCTCCTTAGATCGTGTTTGGATCAAGTCGGTTTGGAGAAGGAGCTCTACAAGAAGACTTTAGTTTGTTTAGTTTTAGTTTGTATTTAGATCTTATGTAAGATACACTAGTGTTGATATGCTCAAGTTCACACACATACAGCACAAGTTCAATACATTTGGTTTTTATCGGTTTAACCAGTTTTGAATTTCAAGTACACATATATATGATTTTCATGATAGATAGAATTAAAACAAGTTTAACATGGTTTAATATATATTAGATTTCATCTATATACATATATGCTTTCATATATTTAAAAAAACTTATTTTGATGATTCTATTTCATATGTTTAGAGTTTTGTATTTAAACAAAACTTATCTTTGGATTTAATGTCAAAAATAAGGATATATCTTTTATATATGTATTGGATTATTCCATACACTCTATGGTTCAAAAGAGTTTAAATATCTTATTTTTTGTATTATACAAGTTTGAGAGAAATCGGTTTTCCATTTCAAAGTTTGGTTTTCAGAAAATACCGATTTTGTGTTAAAGCTTAATTTCAATATCACAAAATTTGTTCAAATAGTTGTAAATGTGTTGATTTTTAGTCACACATATTTGTTCTTCAAATATTTATAAGAACTTATTTTTGTGGAATTTATGAGATTTTATGAAATTTTATAGGTGTTAAAAGACTAAGTTTCAAACCCTATAAACCCTAGCCTGAGCTTCTGGCGGTCGATCGGGCCGGTCGACCGAACCAGAGCTCGATCGACCGGTCCCGTAAACCAATGTGCACAGGATGTGCACAAGGTCTTGCCTATAAGGCCAATCGACCGGGCGGTCGACCGACTGTAACTATCCACTCTCGGGTAGTGCCGGTCAACCGACAATCGACCGACAAGGCTGAGTGCCTTAGGCTCGGTAGACCGGCAGTCGACCGGTAGGTGAGTTTACCTAGGGCGGTCAACCGAGCGGTCGACTAGTGGCTAAACGGTCAAAAATATGACAGTTTGCTGGTCGCCGGCCGGTCGACCGACATGTCAAAAATGTCCTTTTTTGGACCCCACGGCTATATTCTTGAGAGCCTATAAATAGGGTTCTCTCAAACTGTTTTAACCTAGGTTTTAAGCCTATTCTTCCCATCTTTTCAAGTGTTTGACAGCAAGTTTAAAGAAGTTTTGAGCCTAAAATTTTTATCTTTTATTTGTTTTCATAGTGTTGAAAAAATAAAAAAAAGGATGCCTTTGAGAAATTGGTTTTGATCTTTATTTACATATTATCTAGTATTTTTCCTAAGTGTTTTCTTTGTTATTCTCTTTTTCAAATACTTGTTTTCTCACACTTGAGCTATCATCTCTAATCCTATCTATAAGATCTTGTTTTTGTGAAGAAAATTATTTGTGGTCTATTGTGATCATCAAGTGTTGTTTTTGATTATTGGACACCAAGATTGTAATCTTTTCTTTACTTTAGCATTGTGCCTATCACTCTTGCGTAGAAAGTGATTGTGTTTAAGAGAGGAGTGTGTACTCCAAGTATAGAATTATAATTTCATAGTGGAGATCCCTTTGTGGAAGGTCCTTTGTGGACATAGTCGAAATCCTTCTGTGTGAAGGCGATGACGTAGAGCAGTGACTCGAACCTCAAAAAATATCTTGTTGTTTGCATTTGATCTATTATCTCTCAACTCTATCTCTCTTATATCTTACATTGCCTTATATTGCATATATTTATATGCTAGATATAGTTTGTGTGTCCCACACTTGTGTTGAACCAAGAGAGCTTCATAATAGCACCTCAACTCTTAATTTAGAGGAATCTCTAGGAGTAGTTGCAGAGCCCTTCATAGAGAATCTGGGCTCCTCTTGGTTATACATAGTGTATTGCAATTGAGTTTTAAATTCGCATCATTCGTCCTAGATTGGCTAGTACACCTATTCAATTCTCCCTCTTGGTGTATTTCAATTGATATCAGAGCTAGGTGCTCTTGATTTGGTCTAACAATCTTGAATTAAAGATCCTACTTTTAGCTAATTTAGATTACATTTGCACACATATTGTTTATACACTCATGGATTTTCTTTGCCCTCCCATGTATGATGTTACCCAACGTCAATATGTGAAAGTTTAAGATGAGTGCATACTTTAAATCCTTAGGATTGCATGTTTACCTTGCCACTATCAAGAAATCTTATCTTGGTAATGATAAGCATATAGAGGTTAATGCACAAGCTTTAGTGGTACTTAGGTACACACTTAGCAAAGATCAATTTTCTATGATTTCTCATTGTAATTATGGTTTTGCAGTGTGGATACATTGACCGCTCTTGAGCTAGAAACGACAAACTATGTGGAGAAGGAACCCAATGATGGATGAGTCCGACGAAGCTTGCTATGTGGTCCAAGGGAATGAGTCCTTTGAGGTACATTTGGATACTCATCTAAATGATAGTGCTAACTCTTTCAATGATGATCATGATAGTATGGATGCACATGCCTTAAATGAAGAGCTTTCCTTATTTTGTGAAAACTTATTAAATAAATATAAACTTTTGAAAAAAGAAAAGTTTTGAATTAAAAGAAGAAAATAAAATTTATTTTCTAAACTAAACATGGATATGCAAGAGAGGGTTGAGGTATCAAATGAAAGGGATTCATTAAAACCCAACTTGTCCTTGTCTTAAAAAAAATGTGTTTTAAAGAATAAAAATGATTTTGATCATGTTTTGAAGAATAATGAGGTTTTGTCTTCAAAACTTGATTTTGTTTTTAAAGAAAATGATTCTTTAAACAATAAAATTGTTTCAATTTCAAAAGAACTAGATTTAGTTTCAAAGGAATTGAAAAATAATTTTGATTCCCATGTTTGTCATGCTACTATAGATTCATCTTCTATTGATAAACATGTTGCATGCTCCACTTCTTTTCAATCATTGAAAATGATATTTATATTTTGAAAAGTATAGATTGTTTAGGCTCCACTTTGAGCCAATATGCCATGAACCATACACAATTGGAATCTGTGTTTCTAAAGAAACATACTCCATATATTCATGCACAAAAATATGGCATTCACATGCTTATCATGTCACACACATGATTTGTATGCTAATGTGTACACTTGTACACATTGTAGACGTACGGTCACTTGCAAAGTTTTGTTATGATAGAATAAATGTTTCAAATTTTGCAAATAAATCTGTTTGGGTTAGGAAATGTGCTAACTCTCATCGGCCCAAGAAAGTGTGGTTACTAAAATTCACGCCTATAGTATTTGATGTAGGTGTGGGCTCTAACTTGACATGAGGGTATTGGTGCCTTGATGTGGATGTGTTTGAGCTTGATGGACACTAGATTGGATGCATCACCTTCAAGGATATTTGGTGGGAGGACTACCATGGTTTGGAGATTTAGAGATTGGTTTATCGGTTTTTATAACTATCTTTAACTCTTATTTTGTTTACATGCTTTGATATAATATTTTTAGCATGTTATAGTTTTAATGCTCACTATGTTAAATGCAATGTCAATTAGACTTGTCATATACATAAATAGTATTTGAGATACACCCATATTTATATGGACTATTATTTTTGTGTTCTCACTATAATTAGCTATTGCGTATATCTTATCTTTAAAGCACGTGTATTTACCGTAATGATCATATTTGTTTATGGTTTTGCACTTCATGTTTTTGATTACTTGTTTAGATATAGTTTTCGTTAAAACTTGTGTTTATACTTGTACAACTGGTGAGCCACATTTGATTATTATGTGTTTTGCTTTGTTGCTCACTTGTACCCATTAAATGTATTTGTATAACCCTGTTTTAATGATTCTTGCATCTTAACATGCATTTCCTATCTTTGTACATGTTTTCATAAAAATGTGTTTATCTTCATATATATGTTGTTTAAACTAATAGATATACATGTATATCGTAGAGCCACTTACCTTCATGCATTATACTTTTCTAGACTAGTCTATGTTAGGATATGTATGTATAATTTAGTATAGACAAAACATACATATACCTTGAATATTGTTTTGTTTTGATGAAAATTGAATTTCTTATGTTTTTCATGTTTATAAAAGAATTTCATATGAGCTTCATTGCCTATCTTCATGATTATGCTATTACATGACTCTTACACTCTATGTTTGGTGTTTACTCATGATTTTTTGTTTTCATGACCATATATGTGCTTTATTGCTATTTGAATATCGATAATCGTGTGATTCTCATATTTTCATGGGATACTTATTGTTT
Organism: Agave tequilana; assembly: GCA_038442645.1. Taxonomy (NCBI): domain Eukaryota; kingdom Viridiplantae; phylum Streptophyta; class Magnoliopsida; order Asparagales; family Asparagaceae; genus Agave; species Agave tequilana. The sequence goes on along the minus strand of JAVJIF010019569.1, from coordinate 64,976 downwards.
TATTCCTTACTTGAAGGATTTCAAACTAATTTTAAAAACTAATTTAAGTTAGTTCATTATTCTTTATGTGGCAGTGATTTTCAAACTATACTAAAATATTTTCAAATCACTTTTTAAAAACCTTCCTTCCAAGGGCAGTTGGATGGACGATCATGCCTTGTATACTCTTTTTGAATATTTTTTTAAAAAGTTGTGAATGAATAGGGTGGTAGGTATGAGTTGTACACATGATCTTCATGTTATTTCATTTTGTATACTCATATTGTTTTCTTATATATGTATGCTTCAAATTTCTATTGGTATTTTCATTTTCATATATACATATATACGATTTTATTGTACTTGTTTTACAATATTTTTACATTTTTAAAACACAAATTATGTTTATGTTAAGCTTGATATTATCTTAAATGTTAATTAGTATCTTTACAAGCTTATGCATTGATTTCAATTGGTATTTATCTAGTATCAAAATATACTTCATGTTTCACCTTCAATTGGTATCAAAATCTACTATTGATATCTTAAAATTTTTTCTACAAGTGGTACCAACATTTATTTTTGTCAAATACTATTTGATTTCATTGATATCATAATTCATTTTGTTGACTTTAAGAAATTTCAAAAATTTGTTTAAAAAGTGGTTTCAAAATTTATTGTTATATATATTGCCTATACGCAAGGGGAGTTTAACATCTCCTCTATATATATATTCATGTTGAGTGTACTTTCTATATTGAAGCGCTTGACCTCTCTTCGTTATATAGTACACGTATGTAGTGGGAGCTTAACATCTCCGTTTATACATTGTATATGCTTTATGTGGGTTAGGATCTAGTCATCTCTTCTATCTGTAATGCATGTATGCAGAGAGAGCTAACTTAACGTCTCTCCTCTTCATGAATGTATATACCATATACATCTTTATTGTTTGTTGTCTTCACCATTTATTGATGAATTGATAAAATGAGGGAGAAGAATTTAGAGAGTTTATATATGCATGTTTATATCTTTATATATTCTATGAAGCTTATCTTCAATCCACGCATATATAACTCCTTGAGTTTTGTCATCATCAAAAAGGGGAGATTGTTGGCCAAAGGCCCATCACTCTATTTTTGATGATGATTAACTCATGTAGTTATTGTACTAATGATCTTGTGTTTATATACTTTTAAATTTTCTCTCAAGATCTAGTATGTGCTTCGCTTCAATAAAGAGTTTTGGAGCTAACACATGTAAATTCAAGAGCTCATGCGTTAAGATCGCATCTAGCACTCGGATAGAGTCAAAGTCCTTGAGTCGTGTTTGGATCGAGTAGGCTTGGAGAAGGAGTTCTACTAGAAGACTTCAGTTTGTTTAGTTTTAGTTTGTGATTAGATCTTGTATAAGAAAGACTAGTGTTGATATGCTCAAGTTTACACACACACAAGTTCAATATGTTTAGTTTTTTAGTTTAACCGTTTTGTATTTCAAGTACACATATAAATGATTTTCATGAATAGATAGAATCAAAATAAGTTTACATGGTTTAATGTATATTAGATTTCATCTATATACATCTATGCTTCATATATTTAGAAAAACTTATTTTGATGATCCTATTTCATATGTTTAGAGTTTTGTATTTAACAAAACTTATCTTTGATTTAATGTCAAAAATATAGATATATCTTTTATATATGTATGGATTCTATCCATACACTGTATGCTTCAAAAGAGTTTAAATGTCTTGTTTTTATATTTCTACAAGTTTGAGAGAACTCAGTTTTCCATTTCAAAGTTTGGTTTTTTGAAAATACCAATTTTGTAATTTTTATATCACAAAATTAGTTCAAATAGTTTGTAACATGTGTTAATTTTTAGTCACATATATTTGTTCTTCAAATATTTATAAGAACTTATTTTTGTGAAATTTACGAGATTTTATGGGATTTTATAGATGTTAAAAAGATCAAGTTTCAAACTATATAAACCCTAGCTTGAGCCGACTGGCAGTCGACCGGTCGGTCGACCGCTGTGCATAAGGACGTGCAGAAGGCCTTGCCTATAAGGCCAGTCGACCGGGCGATCGACCGACTGTAACTACCCAACTCTCAAGTAGTGCCGGTCGACCGACAAGACTGAGTGCCTTTAGGCTCGGTTTACCGGGCAGTCGACCGGTAGGCAAGTTTACCTGGGGCGGTCGACTGGGTGGTTGACCGGTGGCTCAATGGTCAGAAATATGATCGTCGGCCGGTCGACCGACAGGTCAAAAATGTCCTTTTCTGGACCCCAACGGCTATATTCTTGAGAGCCTATAAATAGGGGTTCTCTCAAGCTGTTTTAACCAAAGTTTTTAAGAGCTATTCTTCCCATCTTTTCAAGTGTTTTGTAGCAAGTTTAAAAGAAGCTTTTGAGCCTAAAATTTTTAACTTTTATTTGTTTTCAAAATGTTGAAAAAATCAAAGAAAAGGAAGTCTTTGGGAAATTAGTTTTGATCTTTATTTACATATCTATCTATGATTTTTCCTAAGTGTTTTTCTTTGTTATTCTCTTTTCCAAGCACTTTGTTTTCTTATACTTGAGCTATTATCTCTAATCCTATATATAGGATCTTGTTTTTGTGAGAAAAATTGTTTGTGGTCTATTGTGTCACCAAGTGTTGTTTGTGATCATTGGATCACCAAGACTGTAATCTTTTCTTTGGTTTGGCTTTGTGCCTATTCCTCTTGCGTAGAGGTGATTGTGTTTGAGAGAGGAGTAGTGTACTGATTGAGATTTTACCTACACACAAGAATACAGAATTTCAGAACTTTATAATAGGTAGTGCAAGTACTCAATACTACCGCAATAGCAGGTGGCTATGCGGATTGTGATCCACAAGAAGGGACTAGCGATGGAAGTTTGTTTAGCAAGTTCTCTTTTATGCTACAAAGTATGGTTAAAGATCTTCTTCTAGTTCTTTAAAAGAAAAGAAAAAAATAGAGTTACAGTTAAGTTAATAAGAAAGTGGTGGATTGAGAAGGTAGAGAAAATAGAAATTGGATATATACAAAGAAATTGAAAGAGTGATAAAAGAGTTTAGAGTTGATGGTGTAGGTGATCTAAACTAAAAATTAAAAGAAAGAAAACTAAAACCTAAAAAACTTACTTACCTCTTCGGCGCCTGCTTACCTTTGACCCATATCGACGATGTACCTTTGCTTGAAGGCGAGCGAAGTATAACAAATAGGATCTTCCCCATTCTCGATCTACGCTATGAAATAAAGGGGCAAGCTACACTACCATGAAATGGATATCCATCACCATAAGCCATCAACGGCACTTACAAAGGCAAAGCAACTTCGAGGCTATCGGATTCACTTGGATTCGCAAACACAGAGAGGGAAGTAAACAATAACAAGAATAGAAAAGAAAAGAAAACTTCGATTCGATTCAAATAACAATGAAAGAAAAAATTACTTACACCGGTGTCACCCTCAGTACAAGCTTGTCTTATTCCTCCATGAAAATCTCCTCTCCTCTCAGTTACATAAATAAAATAAAAATTGCATAAAAAACTAAAAACTAAGTTACAAACTACAGATTAGCCTAAATTCTACTCTTTGCTTGGTCGTTCTATTTGCCTTTGAGATTGCAGGTATTTATAGGAGAAATGCGAGGGTAGATGAGTATGAAGATAGGAGAAGCTGGTTATTTTTGAATTTGAATCCTCCTCTTATCTCCAAACTTGATTTGATGTGGATATTCAGTTCTGATCTGCAGCTTGTTGGCGTGTTGATTGCTGAATATAACTTATCAAATGACCGAATTAGAGATAATGATCAACTTAAGAGTTATATCCCTTTACGTCTTCTTTCTGAATCATCTTTAATCATCAGATTTGAGTTTCCTTAGCGAAAGTTATGACTTAAATACTAAAATGTATCCAGTCAGAATCCGAGTCAAAGTTGCTTCATCTCATCCGTTGATCTTCTCTCTATCCATTTATCCCTTTAGATTTTGAATTTAGACTCAATATTTGACGTTATCCTCAGTTGATCCTTAGATTTAACTACTTGATTCACAAAAAACTGAATTTAACCAACTGAATTTGGGATCATCCTCCTCTAACCAAATAGATCTAGTTAAATCTGAATTTAACTGATATTTATTTGATTTTATCCTCTTTCTCCCCATGATTATCTTATGCAAAATAGACATTTAAGACAAAAAATTTAATAGATTTATTACATGATAAATGTGAAAATGTAATAAAGAATAATGCAATAAATGTGTGCAATCACACCCCCGCACCAATCTTTTGCTCGTCCTCGAGCAAAAACATCAAAATTTAAACCTAAAAATTATTAGATCACTTTCGCAGGTCATGCGATTGCACTGAGTATGTGCAACAGGCCGTTTAAACCTCTAGGTTACCCCTAGAGGACGAGTTTTGTCTCGTGAGGGTTTTCAGTGGATTATACCACAAAATTTATAAAAAAAAGTGAAACAAAGTGTTAGTATTTTGAAAATACATTTTAAAAGAGAAGAATATTTGAGTATTTTTGTAAGAGTTCAAGTGATCTATAAGTTATAGGAAAACTGAATTTTTCATTCCTAAACTTAGTCTCTATTTAAAAATTTGTTATCAATCAAAGTAAGGAGTCAAATTGTACTTCTCATCTAGTCTATTACTTTACCTTAAGTCATATGCACCTTCGAGACCGTGAAATTTTGACTAAGGGTTCTTTAATTCTAACTCTTATGCTTTATTTATTTTTTTATTTTTTATTGGTGGTAATATTTTTTAGTTTTATTAGGCTTTCTAATCTGCCCATGTAACGAGCCTTTAATCGGTGACTCTCAAACCGAACGGTCTTAGAGCACCGGGTGAGAAAGCACCCCAAGGACATAAGAACTCGAGCAAATAAGGCCACAAAACTAAGGATTTTATTATATGAACCTCTTTTAGGCGTAAATACTCATACTTTATGAGGCACAAATACCCAGCTTAATCAGAGGATTTTGATATATATATATATATATATATATATATATATATATATATATATATATATATATATATATATATATATATATATATATATAGGGAGCTGATCCTCTAAGAACGGTTCTCACGGATTCCTGTGAGAACTTTCACGTGGGTCGTTGGATCTGATAGATCAAATCAAATAAAATCAGATCTCTATCATATCCGACGACTCACGTGAAAGTTCTCACAAGAATCCGTGAGAACCGTTCTTAGGGGATCAACTCGCTATATATATATATATATATATATATATATATATATATATATATATATATAAAATAAGGCATAAGAATCTTTGTTTTTGAATCCTAAGTATGTAAGTGTATAAAGCATGCATATTTCATCAAGGTAAAAATCATGATTAAATTTCTTTTTTAAATTTTCTTCTTAACCTTGAAAATCAAACAAATAATCTTATTTTGACCAAGTATAAGAAATCCTAATTATGATTCTCCTATTCCTTAAAATTAATTTAATTTCTTACAAAAAATATGTCAAAATATTGTTTCTATTTTCAAAAAGTTTTTAAAAGTAAAGAAAATGTTAAAAAAAGATTTTTTTAATAAAAAGAAAATCTAAGTTATGCTAGAACCCTCCCCCACACATATCTCATGCATTGTCCTCAATGTATGAATTAATGCTTATATACATGAAAAAGAAGAAAGTGAAGGAAAATATTACCTTAAGGTGGTGGTTTTAGTGGGGGTCTGATTGGTCCACGAAATGCGTCCCAATCTAATTTGCGTGAAGTTCGGAGGAACCTACCAGAAACCTCTCTAATATAACCCACTAAAATGATATATATATGAATGATTTTTTATTAAGAATTTTACCCCATCTAATTTTCAAATTTCAAACTAATTTCAGAGTCATTATTATCAACACCTCTATCCCAAAATGGAGTATGAAAAGACGGAGTGATTAATCTGGAATCAGAAAGGGCATGAACTACAATCGACTCAGGAAAACGACTAAAGTCAAATAAAGATTCAGGAGTCAAATTTTGTTCAGGAATTGGGTCCAAATCAAGAAGTTTAAACTCAAGTTCCCATTCATTTTCCCACAATTAAATGTGACTTTCTAAGATTGGTGATTCAAGTTCAAGAATGACAGGTATGAGAATCAAAACTGACTCTAAAATATTGCTCAAATCATGTAGCAAAACAGGAGTCAATATTGATTCAGAAATTTAAACTGGATACAAATTTGAGACTCAAGGTCACATTCCATTGAGTTCAATTTCGTAAAAATGAAAACTTGCCAGTCAATAGGACTTTCAAAAGTATGAAATTGGTCAAGTTCAATATGATGATCATAAAAGATTGGTGATTCAATTTCCCAATGAACAGGCACATGATCCAATGTGGACTCTGTAGAAGGATTGAAATCAGGTGAAGACACCAGAGTCATTATTGAATCAGGAAGTAGAATTGATTTTCCAAGTTGAGGTTCATGATCATATTCATTCTCAAGTTCAATTTCAGGAAAGGGATAACTTGCCAAAATATCAATTTGATTTTCAAAAATTTAGAGTTTGGGCAAGTTCAGATGGGTGTGCTGAAATGGAATCTTGTTTTCCAAAACAACATGATTCTTTGACTCTAACAGAATAGTTAGCGACATCAGGAATGGTCAAAGGGTGAGAATGGAGAGTTTTGATCATTATATCTATGTCATGATTATGAGTTATTTGAGCCTGAGTCATGACTTCAAGCAGCTTTTCATAGTCGATTGGTTCATCATTTTCTTGCGATTGGACTTGAAAAGATGAAGTTTTGTTTTAGAATTTATGGTGAAATTATGAGTCCATCAAATTTTGTGATTGTTGCTCGGACTCACGCATACTCATTTTCAAGATTGAGGGTTTTCTATTTGAACTGGTGGAACTGAGTATGAATCTTGAAAATACTGTGAAATTAGGGAGGCCTGAAATTTTCGTTCGGCCTCCTGCATGGCTTCTATACTCTTTTCTAGCTTAGATTTTCTTCAATGGGTTGGTCTAGAAAAGGTGTATAGGAAGCAAAATCGGAGAATGAATATTGTGAAAATTGTGGACAAGGTGGATAAGGAGGACAAGTTGGTTGAAAATTGGGCTTAGGGAAGGTGAATCCTCATTGATTCTGTGAAGAATTGGAATTAATTTGCAAATTATGGTCATAAGATTGGGGGCATGGGTTGTATTGATTCGAATAAGATCAATCCGGCACACTAGGTTGGTTAAAGTTATAATATGTCGGGTTAGTAATATCCAAAAAAGAGGTTAGGGTGTAACATGGATTACCATTAAAATTTCAAAAATTGTTGTTATAAGCCTATCACATAAGAAATGTCAAACACAAACAAAGAAAAACAAACAAATAAGCAAACAAATAAAAAGAAAAATCTAACCTAAGTTAGGGTAGACCTTAGACCTAAACGACTCCTAACTAGTTAGACTATCCACGGGGGTATATTGCCAAATCTGACCACAAATTAATCGGCCAGATAGGAGTAAAATCGGTGGGAGGTATCCGTGCCAAGCAACGGGCCTAATTATGCTAAACCACCAACCTTTGGGGTTTCGTCCCTTAATCCCCAACCTTAGACACCGGTTTGGCAAGAGTCAAATTCAAATCAACTTCCCTCTTAGGTCAGTCTCCTTTATGAGTCCGAGATGTCCCTAAGGCCAACGTCTACTCAGTTTTAGTTAGGCTGGTTAGTGAGTGAGGAGACGGTTTGTGAGTTAAAGGAGGGTAATGACTTTCCCACCTTATCTTGTTTATAGGACATGCCTTTAAATCAATTTAGTGCAATGTGTGCAAGATATAAAAAAGTAACATTCATAAGCAAATATCACTCAAGAATGTTTCCTAAACTATATGCTATGCATACGTACCTTTTGCTCTAGCACGCTTCAATAGTAATGTAAAATGTAAATGAATTAGACACGTACCTAAATGCAATGTCTAAACCATTTTTAGCATTTAACAAACATCATTTTACTATTGAGGTTAGAAAATTTATACAGTAAGACAAACAAGAAAATAAATAGTTACAAAATTTTAGCTTTGCAATTCAGCCAACCTGCAAAAATACAGGTTAGTAGTTCACTCAGTTTGCCACTGGAATATAGCAAATCTGAGGGCTACTGAGCTCTGCTTTCTGGAGCAGAGTCTAGGGCCACTTATATATCCACTGCAGCCAAAAATTTTCTTGTTGTTAAACCTGTACACCAAGAACAAAGAAGAAAGTTAACCAAAAATGTAATTCTAAAAAGAGAATAACTTACCGTCCCTCCCCGACAACGGCGCCAAATTTGATTGAGATTTTACCTGCACACAAAAATATAGAATTTCAGAACTTTATAATAAGTAGTGCAAGTACTCAATACTACCGCAATAGCAAGTGGCTATGTGGGTCGTGATCCACAAGGAGGGACTAGCGAAGGAAACTTGTTTAGCAAGTTCTCTTTATACTACAAAGTATGGTTAAGATCTTCTTTTAGTTCTTTAAAAGAGAAGGAAAATAGAGTTACAGTTAAGTTAATAAGAAAGTGATGGATTGAGAAGGTGGAGAAAATAAAAAATAGATATATACAAAGAAATTGGAAAGAGTGATAAAAGAGTTTAGAGTTGATGGTGTTGGTATTGGTGATCTAAACTAAAAATTAAAAGAAAGAAAACTAAAATCTAAAAAACTTACTTACCTCTCGGCGCCTGTTTATCTTTGACGCGAATCGATGATGTACCCTTGCTTAAAGGCTAGCGAAGTATGACAAATAGGATCTTCCCCATTCCCGATCTACACTATGAAATGAAGGGGCAAGCTACACTATCATAGAAATGGATATCCATCACCCTAAGCCATCAACGGCACTTGCAAGGGCAAAGCAACTTCGAGGCTATCGGATTCACTTGGATTCCAAAACACAGAAGAGGGAAGCAAATAAAAACAAGAATAGAAAAGAAAAGAAAACTTTGATTCGATTCAAATAATAATAAAAGAAAAGATTGCTTACATCAGTGTCACCCTCAGTACAAGCTTGTTCTCATTCTTCTATGAAAATCTTCTCTTCTCTTAGTTATATAAAGAAAATAAAATTACATAAAAGAAAACTAAAAACCTAAGTTGTAAACTACAGATTAGCCTAAATTCTACTCTCTGCTTGATCGTTCTATTGCCTTGAGATTGCAGGTATTTATAAGAGAAATGCAGAGGATAGAGGAGTATGAGGATAGGAGAAGCTAGTTATTTTTGAATCTGAATCCTCCTCTTATCTCCAAACTTGATTTGATGTGGATATTCAGTTCTGATCTGCAGCTTGTTGGCGTGTTGATTGCTGACTATAACTTATCAAATGACTAAATTAGAGATAGTGATCAACTTAAGAGTTATAAACCTGTAAGTCTTCTTTCTGGATCATCTTGAATCATCAGATTTGAGTTTCAGTAGCGAAAGTTATGATTCAAATACTAAAATATATCTAGTCAGAATCTGAGTCAAAATTACTTCATCTCATACGTTGATCTTCTCTCTATCCATTTATCCCTTTAAATTTAACCAACTGGATTTGGGATCATCCTCCTCTAACCAAATAGATTTAGTTAAATCTGAATTTAACTGATATTTATTTGATTTTATCCTCTTTCTCCCCATGATTATCTTCTGCAAAATAGACATTTAAGAAAAGAAATTTAGCAGATTTATTACATGATAAATGTGAAAATATAATAAAGAATAATGTAATAAATATGTGCAATCATGTACGCCAAGAGTAGAGTTACAATTCCTCAGTGGAGGTCCCTCTGTGGAAGGTCCTGTGTGGACATAGTGAAAATCCTTTTGTGTGAAGGTAGGGACGTAGAGTAGTGGCTTGAACCTTGAAACGTATCTTGTTGTTTGCGTATGATCCTCTATCTTTCAACTCTATCTCTGTTATATCTTACATTGTCTTATATTGCACATATTCATATGTTAGATATAGTTTATGTGTGCCCACACTTGTGTTGAACCAAAGAGAGCTTCATATAGCATCTCAACTCCTAATTTAGAGGAATCTCGAGGAGTAGTTCTAGAGCCCTTCACAGGGAATTCGGTCTCACTCTTGGTTACAAAACGTCGCAAGTCGTAAGTCGTAAAATGAGAATGGAAAAAAGAACTGTAGCAGAGAAAATATATTGTGTTTTACGGTGTTTGGTTGATAAAGTGAAGTGTAAATGGAAAAGTATATTGTGTTTTACGGTGTTTGGTTGATAAAGTGAAAGTGTAAATGGTAAAGTATATTGTGTTTTACGGTGTTTGGTTGGTAATGTAAAAGTGTAAGTGGAAAAGTTGACCACAAAATTAACTGTAGCAGTGATTTAAATATTATAAATACTATTAAATTAAATCTACTATTGCAAATTAAATTGTATTAATAAATTTGAGATAAAAAATTAATAATCTTAATATTTTATTTATAACAACAATATTAATAAAATATAAGTATAAATAGTAAAATATTACTAAAATATTAACTAAATAAATAATATAAATTTTAAGAAAATCTAAAGAACGTTAATAAAATTTTAAGAATACTAATAAAATATAAATATTAAAAAAATGTTACAACAATAATAAAATATAGTTATAATATTATAATATTAAAAATACTTGAAAATTATTATAATATAAATTTTATTATAATATTATTGTAATATTATAGAAATATAAAATTAATAAAGTAAAATATAATTATAATTTAATAATAAATTATCATTATAGTATTATTATACTGAATTATTATTACAATATTAACATAATAAATATTAATATAATAATAAATATATTCTGATATTAATAAAGTAATTTTTATATTAAAAAATAAATAATTAAATATATAGTAATTTTATATTAAACTATAATACTGTTATATTAATAAAATATTAACTCTAAATAAAATAATAAAAATGAAATAAGTATTAATAAAATAATAAAATATTAAATTAAAATATTAAATTAAAATAGTAAAATATTAAATATTAAAACAATAAAAAGTTAAAGATTAAAAATATAAAATAATTAAATAATTAAATAAGAAATTGAACACTATTAAAATATTAAATATTTAATAATATTTAATAATATATTAAAAAAATAAATAATTAAATATATAGTAAAGTATAACATTGTTATATTAATAAAATATTAACTCTAAATAAAATAATAAAAAATGGAATAAGTATTAATAAAATAATAAAGTATTAAATAAAATATTAAATAAAAATATTAAATTAAAATAGTAAATATTACATATTAAAACAATATTAAAAACAATAAAAAATTAAAGATTAAAAATATAAAATAATTAAATAATTAAATAAGAAATTGAACACTATTTAAAATATTAAGTATTTAATAATATTAAATTATATATTGATTATCCAGTAACTGTTTTGAACTGTAAGTGTAGTACAAGTGAGAGTTACATGACCACAAAATTAACTGTAGCAACTGCAAGTGGGAAAATATGAGTGTAAAAGTGAAATTTACATGACCACAAATTTAACTGTAGCAACTGCAAGTGGGAAAAGAAGAGTTGCAAAAGTTTTTTGCATTTTGCATTTTGCAAACTAAACCAAACAAGTGTAAAATGTAAAGTTGCAAAAGTTTTTGCATTTTGCAAACATTTTGCAAGTTACCAAACACGCCCATAGTGTGTTGCAATTGAGTTTTAAATTTCGCATCATTTATTCTAGATTAGCTAGTACACCTATTCACCCCCTAGGTTTATTTCAAAGTCCACCATCTTACTATGATTCCCTTGTAGACATGTATCTTAAAAGTTTCAAATCTAAAATTCCTTATAAAATTAACTACAAGATAATCTCACAATGATCCTCTTCATTTATTCTTCTTTGTCCAAATGATCAAGTCAAATCCTCAATATATCTATCATCAATCAAAACCAAGAATTGTCTAATCAGACATGATCAAGGGGGCAGAGTGGGTACGATAAATATATGGATGGGAAAGTCACATCATGGAGATGGTTCAAGGGCTTTCAAGGTCGATTGTCAAGTATGGAGTCAGAGAAGAGAGTCAATGATTGTTTACTCAGATAATTTCGTGGATGATTATCATATATGTGACCTGATTGTATATATGGCATATGACTAACCTCGCTCTAATATCAACAAAACCATGTCACGACCCGCTTTCCAAAGTACGAAATATAGGCACGTGACGATGGCCAGCAGATACTCACGAAGAGGAAAATCTCTTTCATGAATACCTTAAACTATTAACAACGAGCAGGATAGCACACATATATGCATATACAACCAAGAGGAGGGATAAAATCACATATATGAAATGCTAAATCATAAACAATATTATCTACCATATCTGAATAAGACAAATCAAGAAAAGAAACTGAACTCAGTAGAAAAAAACTGAACCAGAATATGATCAGCTCTTTATACTGGATTTCTGAATCTAGATACTGAAAAATAATAAAGTCCGTTAGAAGCGGACCATCAAGAGCACACGAAGGGATAGTAAAAGAAGAATATAAAAAATGTAGTAACAATATGAGTAGGGCATTGAAATAAGAAGTATGATATGATTGATAGTATCGAGAATTGAAAGTAATAACAATAACAGGAAAATCGAGACGACAAATTATGTACAAGGTGACCGTGCATGCATGATGTGACATATATAATGAATATGAGATGTCTTGGACCAGTAACTGTTCTGTAGTATATTCACAAGATCACAAGAACGCGAGATCACAAGATAAAATAACATGATAGGTCCAGAAACATCATGTAGTCAATATAATGCATGTTACATGAGTCTCAAGTATTAGTATCATAAAAATATATGTCAGGTACTAAATCACTGACGACAATGCATGATATGATGCAAGTGTATATATCTAGCATGTTTTATTGCCCTAACTAATGTAACCATCTTGTGCCCCATCCCATAGGAAACTGCATTCAAACAAGTGATGTGTTAGTGGATCCTGATAGCAGAGAGAAACAGTTCACTGTACTCAAGTATTATGTAACATGTAATAGTAGGAGCACGTATAAATAACAAGATCGCGTGTGGCATCCAAACCCCCAAAGGGTCGCCCTTCAAAACACACCTCCCTGAATTTTCCTTGCTACAGTCTCCCCCCAATAACCCCAGCTTGGTTATTTTATTAATCAATGCAAGTGCAAAATAATGTGTGACTCAGTGTAAATGATCCGAAAACAGTGTCATGGATATTAGTGTCACATAGTGAAAATAATATGTATCAAGATCACGAGACAATGTAAACAGTGTTAATATCAAATGACAAATATAAAGTTATGCGAGTAATACTAGATAAACACAAAGCAGTACATGTAATGTCAATGTTGAAAATACACCTAGAGGGGGGTGAATATGTGCACTAGCTAATCTGATGACAAATGATGCATAATTAAAAATTAATTGCAACACACTATGTGTAACCAAAGAGTGTAGCCGAATTCCCTGTGAAGGGCTCTGGACTATCTCCTCTAGATTCCTCTAAATAAGAGTTAAGGGGCAATATAAAGCTCTCTTGGTTCAACACAAGTATGGGCACACAAACAACACCAAGCATATAAGTGATATGAACAATATAAAGCAATGCAAGATATAAGAGAGATAGAGTTTAGAGATAGTGGATCAAATGCAAACACCGAGATATGTTTCAATGTTCGAGCCACTCTCTAGGTCCCCGCCTTCACACAGAAAGATTTTCACTATGTACACACAGGACCTCCCACAAAGGGAACCTCTACAAAGGAATTTGCAATTACAAACTTAGGACTACGCAACTCCTCTCTCTACCACAATCACCTCTACTCAAGAGGCTAGGCACAAAGTAAAAACAACAATCACTTCTACACAAGAGGGACAAAGGCCAAAAGCCAAAACTCTACCACAATCACCTCTACACAAGAGGGATAACCACAAACCCAAAGCACAACCACCTCTACACTAGAGGGATAGGCATAAAACCAAAGCAAAGGAAAGATTACAACTTGGTGATCACAATAGACCACAAACAACTCTTAATGATCACAATAGACCACAAACAATATTTTCCACAAAACAAGATCCTATAGATAAGATAGATATCATTGCTCAAGTGTGAGAAAATAACGTATTTGGAAACCAAATCACAAAGAAAAATACTTGAGAAAAATACTATAATGAAATAGAAATGAAGATCAAAACCAATTTCCCAAAGACTCTATTTTCTTTGATTTTTTCAACCCTTGAAAATAAAATAAAAATAAAACTTTGGGGCACAAAAACTCTTTAAATTCTTGCTGCAAAATACTTGTAAGATGGGAAGAAGTGCTCTCTAAATTCTTGTTGAAAATAGCCTAAGAGATGGCTTATTTATAGCCTCCCAAAAATTATAGCCGTTGGCAGCAGAAATGGCAGAATTGCCCTTCCGATCGACCAGCCGGTCGACCGGCCTAACGGTCATATTTCTGACCATTGTGCCTCCGGTCGACCGCCTGGTCGACCGGGAACAGTCTGTCGGTCGACCGCCCGGTCGACTGGCAGTACCCGAGAGTGGGGTACTTTCAGTCGGTCGACCGCGCGGTCGACCGGCCTCCTTGGCTAATCCTTATGCACATTTCGTACACATTGGTCGACTGGTCCGGTCGACCATCCGGTCGACCGCCAGCAGATCTGGCAGGGATTTCAGGTTAGAAAACTTAGTTATTTTAATTTTAATAAAATCTCATAAATACTCATAAATTTCACAAAAATAAGTTCTTGTTAGATCTTTGAATAACAAATATGTGATTGGTCACTAATATTGCACATTTAATATCATATTCTCTTACTTATTATAGAATAAACTCTGCATTTTCCTAATTAAATGTTTAATTTATTTGCAGGCCCATTCCTAAAGGAGAGTGAAGAGAAATGGCCCAAAAGCCTACCAAATCCTGTCTTAATTCAGAATAAATTCGAAATTAAGGAATCAGGGCTAAATCTTGGCATATCAGAGAGGTTGAAAATCGGTTGAGAAGAATCCTCCCTGAATTGATCAGTTGAAGCCAAAGATCAAAGGCCATTTCGTCAAAATCCCGGACATAAACTGTAAATCCAGATAAAGATAATTACAAATCAAGAAACCGGGGAGCTCCACCAACAGGGTGTGGCTACTTGGCCACACCCTGGCCGCGGAAACGCGGCCAAAGCCGCGTTTCCGCGGCTCTGTTGGAGAGTTAGGGGGAGCGTTTGCTCCCCCTATCTTCATATGATCCTATAGGTTGGGCTTTGCCTATAAATACTAGGATTTTCAGAGCCTCCAGGGGACGACCATGCAGAGAAAGATTCTAGGCCAGTTTTCATTCTTTTAGTGTAGGTTTTTAGTTTTCATTTTATGTAATTTTAGTTTTTATTTATGTAATTCAGAGGAGATCAGACTTTCATAGGAGAATGAGAATGAAGCTTGTGCTGAGAGTGACACCAGTGTAAGTTGTTTTTCTTTTCTCTTATTGTTATGAGATCGAATCTATAGTTACCTTTTTATGTACTTCGTTTTAGTGTTCCTCTTCTTCTTCTTTTCTACTTCACTCATTCTTGTACCAATTGCTATCCAAGTGAGTCTTATAGCATCGAAAGAGCCTTGCCTTTGCGAGTGCCACCGATAGCTCATGACGATGGATTTGAGTCTCTCTGTATTATTTCATACTTGTTTTGTCTTGATGATGTAATGTGAAAGAGACAATAATCAACTCTTATGGGCTATGCGCTGATTGCCTCCACTTCAAGGTAACATCGTCGCCAAAGATTCAAGGTAAGCTTTTGGTCAAAAAGAGGTAAGTAATTATTTTTAGTTTTTCTTTCTTGTAACTTTTAGTTTAGATCACCAACACCACATCTTCCAAATCTTTTTCATTCTTTTTCAATTTATTTGTACATAGTCATTTTCTGATTTTCTCCACCTTCTCATTCTACCACTTTCTTCCTCACTTCACTTTAACCTAATATTTTTCTTTTCTTTTTAAGAAACTAAAGAAGAGCTTTAACCATTAATGGTAACATAAAGAGAATTACTAAAAAGCTTCCATCATTAGTCCCTCCTTGTGGATCACGACCCGCATAGCCACTTGCTATTGCGGTAGAATTGAGCACCTTGCACATCCTATTCTTAAATCTGAAATACTGTATTTTGTGTGCAGGTTTTAACTCAATCAAATTTTTGGCGCCGTTGCCGGGGAGGGACGGTAAGTTACTCTCTTTAAAAGTTTATATTTTTAGTTAACTTTCTTCTTTATTTTTTTTGTACAGATTCAACAATAAGGAACTCTTGCTGCAGTGGACATATAAGTGGCCTTGGATTCTGCTCGAGAAAGCAGAGCCAGAAGCCCTCAATTTGCTACATTTTAGTGGCAAAACTGAGTGAACTACTAACCTGTATTCTTGTAGGTTGGCTGAATTAAAAATCTGAATTTCTGTAGCATTTATCTCCTTGTTTGACTCACTGTATATACATTTCTAACACAACAGTAAAAAGTTGATTGTAAATGTTAAAAATGATTTAGATTTTGCATTAAGGCACGTGTCTATTTCATTTTATTTTTTATTTACTGTTGAAGAGTGCTGGAGCCAAGGTTTGTGTGCATAACATTTAGTATAAGGTTCATTCTTGTATGATTGCTTGAATGTTACTTTTTCTATATACTTGTACACTGCACTAAATCGATTTAAGGGCTTGTCCTATAAACAAGATAAGGTGGGGAAGTCATTACCCTCCCTTAGCCCACAAACAACCTCCTCACTCACTAACCCAAGCCTAACTAAAAATGAGTAGACGTTGGCCCTAGGGACATCTCGGACTCAATTAGGAGATTATCCTAAGGGGGAAAGGTGTTAGAATTTGACTCCTGCCAAATCAGTGTCTAGGAAGAGGATTAAGGGCCAAAATCCCGAAGGTTGGTGGTTACTTAATTAAGGAACATCTTTGACGGATAACCTCCCACCAATCTTGCCCTGACCTGGCTGATTAACTTGTGGTCAAAGTCTGCATTATACCTCCCGTGGACAGTCTAACCAGTTAGGAGTCGTCTAGGTCATAGTTCTACCCTAACTTAGGTTAGAATTTTTCTCTTTTGTTTGCTTATTTGTTTGTTTTTTGTTTGTGTTTTATTGTGTGATATGGCTTATAACAACAATTTTTCCAATTTTAATGGTAATCCATATTACACACCAACCTCTTTTTCGGATATTACCAACCCGGCATATTATAACTTTAACCAACCTAGTGTGCCGGATTGGTCTTATCCGAATTAATATAACCCATGCCCCCAATCTTATAACCATAATTTCCAGAATAATTTCAACTCTTCACAGAGTCAGTGGGGATTCACCTCCCCCGAGTCCAATTTTCAACCAACTTGCCCTCCCTATCCACCTTGTCCACAATATTTTCAAGATTCATACTCAGTTCCACCAGTCCAAAATAGAAAACCATCAATTTTGGAAATTAGTATGCGTGAGTCCAAACAAAAATCACAAAATCTGATGGACTCACAATTTCACCACCAATTCCAAGACAACACTTCATCTTTTCTACAAAATAATGAACCAATCAACTATGAAAAGATGCTTGAAGCCATGACTCAGGCTCAAAACGCTCGTAATCACGACATAGATATGATGGTCCAATCTCTACGTTCTCACCGTTTGGCCAGTCTGATGTCGGTAACCATTCTGTTAGAGTCGAAGAGTCGTGTTGTTTTGGAAAACAAGTTTCCATTTCAGAACAATCATTTGAACTTGCCCAAACTCCAAATTTTGAAAATGATATTGACAGTTTGGAAAGTTATTCCTTTCCTAAAATAGAACTTGAGAATGAATATGATCCTGAATTTCAACTTAGTGATTCAATTCTACTTCCTGATTCAATTATGACTCCGGTGTCTTCACCTGATTTCAATCTTTTTCCCGAGTCAACATTGGATCATGTGCCAATTCATCATGAAATTGAATCACCCATCTTTGATGATCATATTGAACTTGACCAATTTTACACATTTGAAAGTTCTATTGACAAATTGGCAAGTTCTCATTTTTATGACATTGAACTCAATGAGAAATGTGACTTAGATTCTCAAATCTGTGATCCGGTTCAAATTCCCAAATCAATATTGACTCCTGTTTTGTTACCAGACTTGAGTAATATTTTAGAGTCAGTTTTGATTCCCACACCTATCATTTTTGAACTTGAATCACCAATATTAAGTCACATTCCATTGTTGGAAAATAAATGTGGACTTGAGTTTCAACTTCTTGACTTGGACCCACTTCCTGAACCAATTTCGACTCCTGAACCTTTACTTGACTTAAGTCACCTTCCTGAGTCAGTATTAGTTTCTGTACTTCCTGAGTCCAAGTCAATCATTCTATCTTTTCACACTCCATTATGGGACAAGGCGGTTGACAAATTTGACTCTAAAATTAATTATGAAATTTGGAAATTAGATGGGGTCAAATATTTAATAAAAATCATTCATGCATATATCATTTTAGTGGGTTATATTAGAGAAATTTCTAGTGGGTTCCTCTGAACCCCACGAAAAGTCGATTGGGCCGCATTTCGTGGACCAATCAGACCACCACTGGAACCACCACCTTAAGGTAACATTTTTCTTCCCTTTCTTCTTTTTCATGCATCTATGCATTAATTCATACATTGAGGACAATGCATGAGATAGGTGTGGGGGAGGGTCTAACATAACTTAGGTTTTTTCTTTTTATAAATTTTTTTTTTTACTTTTAAAAACTTTTTGAAAATAGAAACAATATTTTGACATATTTTTTGAAAGAATTAAGTCAATTTTAAGGAATAGGAAAATCAAAATTAGGATTTCTTAAATTTGGTCAAAATAAGATTATTTGTTTGATTTTAGGGTTAGGAAGATAATTTATCAAAGTAATTTAGTCTTGATCTTTACCTTAATGAAATATGCATACTTCATATACTTACACACTTAGGGTTTAAAAACAAAGATTCTTATGCCTTATATATAAAAAAAAAAGAAAAAAATCTATGAAAGATGAACGAATCTAATTATTGATTAGCTAGGTACTTTGGCCTAAGCAAGCCTTAGTATTTATGCGAAAGATGATTAGATAAGTTTGAGAAAAATATATATATAAAAATCCTCTGATTAAGCTGGGTATTAGTGCCTAATAAAGCATAAGTATTCACGCCTAAAAGGGGTTCATATAATAAAATCCTTAGTTTTGTGGCCTTATTTGCTCGAGTCCTTAAGTCCTTGGGGTGTTTTCTCACCCGGTGCCCTAAGACCGATTGGTTTGGGAGTCATCGATTAAAGGCTCGTTACATGGGCATATTAGAAAGCCTAATAGAACTAAGGAATAATATCACAATATATATATATATATATATATATATATATATATATATATATATATATATATATATATATATATATATATATAAGGCATAAGAGTTAGAGTTAATGAACCCTTAGTCAAAATTTTCACAGTCACAAGGTGCATATGACTTAAGGTAAAGTAATAGACTAAATGAGAAGTATAATTTGACTCCTTACTTTGATTGACAACAAATTTTTGAATAGAGACTAAGTTTAATAATGAAAATTTTGATTTTCCTATAACTTATAGATTACTTAAATCTTACAATTATATTTCAAATATTTTTCTCTTTCAAAATGCTTTTCGAAAATACTAACTTTTTATTTCTCTTTCTTTATGGATTTTGTGGGTGTATTCCACTGAAAACCCTCACGAGACAAAACTCGTCCTCTAGGGGAAACCTAGAGGTTTAACGGCTTGTTGCACATGCTCAGTGCAATCGAGTGACCTGCGAAAGTGGTCTAATAATTCTTAGTAGATTTTAGTTGTTTTGCTCGAGGACGAGCAAAAGATAGGTATGGGGGTGTGATTGGTCACTAATATTGCACATTTAATATCATATTCTCCTACTTATTATAGAATAAACTCTGCATTTTTCTAATTAAATGTTTAATTTATTTGCAGGCTCATTCCTAAAGGAGAGTGAAGAGAAATGAGCCAAAAGCCCACCAAATTTTGTCTTAATTCAGAATAAATTCGAAATTAAGGAATCAGGGCTAAATCTTGGCATATCAGAGAGGTTGAAAACTGGTTGAGAAGAATCCTCCCTGAATTGATCGGTTGAAGCCAAGGATCAAAGGCCATTTCGTCAAAATCTCGGATATAAACTGTAAATCCAGATAAAGATAATTACAAATCAAGAAACCGGGGAGCTCCACCAACAGGGTGTGGCCACCTGGCCACACCCTGGCCGCAGAAACACGGCCAAAGCCGCGTTTTCGCGGCTCTGTTGGAGAGTTAGGGGGAGCGTTTGCTCCCCCTATCTTCATATGATCCTGTAGGTTGGGTTTTGCCTATAAATACTGGAATTTTCAGAGCCTCCAGGGGACGACCATGCAGAGAAAGATTCTAGGCCAGTTTTCATTCTTTTTAGTGTAGGTTTTAGTTTTCGTTTTATATAATTTTTAGTTTTTATTTATGTAATTCAGAGGAGATCAGACTTTCATAGGAGAATGAGAATAAAGCTTGTGCTGAGAGTGACACCGGTGTAAGTTGTTTTTCTTTTCTCTTATTGTCATGAGATCGAATCTATAGTTACCTTTTTATGTACTTCATTTTAGTGTTCTTCTTCTTCTTTTCTACTTCACTCATGCTTGTACCAGTTGCTATCCAAGTGAGTCTTATAGCATCGAAAGAGCCTTGCCTTTGCGAGTGCCACCGATAGCTCATGACGATGGATTTGAGTCTCTCTGTATCATTTCATGCTTGTTTTGTCTTGATGATGTAATGTGGAAGAGACAATAATCAACTTTTATGGGCTATGCGCTGATTGCCTCCACTTCAAGGTAACATCGTCGCCAAAAATTTAAGGTAAGCTTTTGGTCAAAAGGAGGTAAGTAATTATTTTTAGTTTTTCTTTCTTGTGACTTTTAGTTTAGATCACCAACACCACATCTTCCAAATCTTTTTCATTCTTTTTCAATTTATTTGTACATAGTCATTTTCTGATTTTCTCCACCTTCTCATTCTACCACTTTCTTCCTCACTTCACTTTAACCTAATATTTTTCTTTTCTTTTTAAGAAACTAAAGAAGAACTTTAACTATTAATGGTAGCATAAAAGAGAACTTACTAAAAAGCTTCTATCGTTAGTCCCTCCTTGTGGATCACGACCCGCATAGCCACTTGCTATTGCGGTAGAATTGAGCACCTTGCACATCCTATTCTTAAATCTGAAATACTGTATTTTGTGTGCAGGTTTTAACTCAATCAATATGTGTGACTAAAAATCAACACATATTATAAAACATTTGAACCAATTTTGTAATATAAAATATTTGGCCTTAAACAAAAACCGTATTTTCTAAAACTTAGATTTTGAAAAGAAAAATCGTTTTCTCCAAAACTTGTCTAAATACAAAAATATGATATTTAAATTCTTTTGAAGCATATTGTGTATGGATAGAATCTAATACACATATAAAATAAATATCTATGTTTTAGACATAAAATCCAAAATAAGTTTTGTTAATTACAAAACTCTAAACACATGAAATAGATCATCAAAATAAAATTTTCCAAATATATGAAGCACAGATATATATAGATAAAATCTAATATACATTTAAACCATGTAAACTTGTTTTGATTCTATCTATTCATGAAAACCATATATATGTATAATTGAAATCCAAAACCAGTTAAACCAAAAACCAAAACATATTAAACTTTTGTGTGTGTGAACTTGAGCATATCAATACTATCTATCTTTACACAAGATCTAAATTGAAGTCTTCTTGTTGATCCTCATCTACAAGACGACCCAATCCAAACATGATCCAAAGAGCTTTACTTCAACCTAGTGCTAGATGCGATCTTGACGCGCGAGCTCTTGAATCAACATGTGTTAGCTCCCAAAACTCCTTTGTTGAAGCTAAACACCTACTAATATCTTAATCAATAACTGAAATTATGTAAACACAAGATCATTAGTAAACTAACCTTCATAAGTTAATCATCATTAAAACTAAGATAAAAGGCCTCTGGACTAACAATCTCCCCCTTTTTGATGATGACAAAACTTATGAGGTTATATATATGCATCCATTAAGGATCGGCTTCCTAGAAGCTCCTCCTTAACATATGCATAATAATAAATATATAAAGATATGCAATGAAGCTCAAGATACCAATAAAACAAGATATATGTATAACACATAGTAAAACATGCACATATAAACCTGAATTCTTCTCCCCTTTTTGTCACTCATCAACAAAGGGGTGAAGACGAACAAACAATAAATATATTTTAAAGTAAAATTTTGATATCAATGAACACAATCAATTGAAAGAAATAATCTTTTGTGAATTGATACCAATAAAAGGATATGATATCAATTGAATGTAAACACCAAATTTTTAGGCAAACACTACATTCATTTTGCAATAAGGATACCAATTTGAAAATAATACCAATTTAAAATTATTGATACCAATATTGAAAATGTAAGCATATATCAAAGCAAAATATTTTTCATCATAAAGGCTGGGAGTAAGATATCTATTGAAAAGTAAAACTAATTGAAAGATAAAATAAGAATTTTTCTCCCCCTTTTTGAAATACCAATAAAAATAATGCATAAGCTTGTATATGATACCAATTGAAAAATAATTGACATTAAGAGTTAAATCAAGCTTAGCAAGAAATAATTTGTACTAGAGATATATGGCATATATATTTAAAGTATAAGAAAAATATCTATATGTATATATCAGAGCAATATAATGTTACTTTAGATATGATCTATACATATATAGAAAACATGAGTATACAAAACGAATTTCAATACCAATTGAAATCAAATTTTAGTTGACAAAAATAAATGTTGGTACCACTTGTAAATCGCAAAAACTTTAAGATATCAATAATAGATTTTGATATCAATAGAATATGAAATTGATACCAATTGTAAGTACCAATTGAAATGAAGTATGAAATACATTCTGATATCAAAAAAATAAGTACCAATTGTAAATTAATGCAAAAGCTTGTAAAGATACCAATTAATATTTAGAAATAAATCAAGCTTAGCATAAACAATTTTATACTTTGTAAAAGACATTGCAAAATAAGCACAACTAAGATCATATATATGTACGTATGTAAATGGGAATACCAATTAAAATTTGAAGCATACATATATAGAAAACAACCATGAGTATACGAATATATGAAAAATTATGAAGATCATGTGTATAACTCATACCTACCACCCTATTCATGCACATGTTTAAAAAATATTCTATAAGGATATACAAGGCATGGTCGCCCATCCAACCGCCCTTAGAAGGTAGGGGTTTTCAAAAATCATGATTTGAAAATATTTTAGCATAATTTAAAAACTCTACCAATTGAAAAATAAAGACTAGTTTAAAGATAATTTTGAAAACTAGTATTAAATCCTTCAAATATAAAACCAAATCATGTATCCTATGAAAATATGAAAATCACATAATAATTGACACTCAAAGTCTATAAAGCACAAGAATTATCATGAATCCAATATCATGAGTAAACAAGATGATGTAGAGTGCAAAAATCATGTAAAAAAGCATAATTATTGAGATAAGGCATTGAAACTCATATGAAATTCCTTTTATCAAAAATAAGAAATCATCAAAACTAAATACGCTTTAATATATATGTATATTTTGTTAAAACTAAAAGTATACATACATATCCCAAACATAAACGAGTCCATAATAAAATATTGCATAAAAGGCAAGTGACTATAGGATAGACATGTATATCTAATAGTTTTGATAAAATTAATATATACATGAAGAAAAACACAATTTTATGAAAACGTGCACAAGAATAGGGAAAACAAGTAAAGATGTAAGAATTATCAAAACTAGATTATATAAGTACATCCAATGGGTAGAAATGAGCAATAAAGTACAAACACATGATAAACAAATGTGGCTCATTAGTTGTATAAGTGTAAATACAAGTTTTAATAAAAGTTCCATCTAAACAAGTAATAAAAAACATGAAGTACAAAAACATCAACAAACATGATCATTAGGGTAAATGCACGTGCTTTAAAGTTATGATATACACAATAGTCAAACTATAGTGAGAACACAAAAATAATAGTCTATATAAATATGGGTGCATCTAAAATACTACATATGTATATCACAAGTCTTATAAATATTGTATTTAAATATAATGAATATGAAAAACACAAAAACCAATACATGCTAAAAACAATCATATAAAAGCATGTAAATATAAATAGGGAGGTAGAGATAGTTACCAAACCATATGAACTATTCTCTATATCTCCAAACCATTTTGGTCTTCCCACCAAACATCCTTGAAAGTGATGCATCCAATGTAGTGTCCATCAAGCTCAAACGCATTCACCATCAAGGCACCATTCTTCTCACGTCATGTGAGAACCCACACCTACTCAAATACAATAGGGTGAATTTTGGTACCCATACCTTATTGGGTCCATGGGGGTTAGCACCTTTCCTAGCGCAAACAAATATATTTGCAAAATTTGAATCATTTATTCTATCATAACATGCAAGATGGCTCTTATGTTCATAATATGTACAAGTGTACACTTGAGCATACATAGCGTCATGTGTGTGAGCATGATGAGCATGTGTATGCCGTGGTTTGTGTGCATGCATATGAGGGGCATGTTTCTTGTGAAACATGAATTCCAATCATGTGTAGTTCATGGCACGTTGGCTCAAAGTGGAGCCCAAATAACCTACACTCTTCTTTAACATAATTAATCATTTTCAACATTAGAAGAAAAAGTGGATCATGCAATAGAAATATTGGATGATGAAGCTATAGTAGCATGGCAAACATGTAAATCTAAATCATTTTTCAAAGAAGTATTTTCTTTTGAAACAAATTCCAATTCTTTTGAAAGCAAGGCAATTTTATTTTTCAAAGAATTGTTCTCTTTTATAACAATTTCATGTTTTGAAGACAAAACCTCATTTTTCTTCAAAACATCATCACTATCATTTTTATTTTTCAAAATTCATTTTCCTTTAAGGAAAGGAGAAGTTGGGATTTTAATGAGTCTCTTTTACTTGAAATCTCAACCCTCTCTTGCAAAGTCATGTTTAGCTTTGAAAATAAATCTTCATTTTTTTCTTTTATTTTAAAACTTTTCTTTTTCAAAAGTTTGTATTTTTCTAGTAAGTTTTCACAAAATATAGAAAGTTCTTCATTTAAAACATCGGCATCCATATTGTCATCACTTGAAGAACTAGCACTATCATCTAGTTGAGTATCCAAATGTATCTCAAGAGAGTCATTCCCTTGGACCATGAAGCAAGCTTGGTCAGACTCTTCTCCACTAGATTCTTTCTCCACATAGTTTGTCGTTTGAAGCTTGAGAGAGGTCAATGTATTCCACACTGTAAAAGCGGAATCACAATGAGAAACTATAGATAAATATTCTTTGTTAAGAGAATGTTTTAGCGCATCTAGGGCTTGTGCATTAGCCTCAATGTACTTGGTATTACCAAAATAGGTTTTCTTGGTAGTGACAAGATGACATGCAAACCTAGAGCTTTTAAATAAGCACTGTTCCTAAGCTTCTATATGTCGATGTTAGAAGCATCAAACATGGGAGGGGCAAGGTGATCCATGAGTATATAGACTATATGTGTGCAAATGCAAAACTAGATTAGCAAGCCAAGATCTCATTCCTAGGTGGTTAAACTTAATATCAGGAGCGTAGGCTCTGATACCAATTGAAAATACACTAGAAGGGGGTGAATAGTTGTATTAGCTAATCTAATAACAAATGATGCAGAATTAAAAATTAATTGCAACACACTATGTGTAACCAAAGAGTGTAGCCGAATTCCCCATGAAGGGCTCTGGACTATCTCCTCTAGATTCCTCTAAATAAGAGTTGAGGGGCTATATGAAGCTCTCTTGGTTCAACACAAGTGTGGAAACACAAATAATACCAAGCATGTAAGTGATATGAACAATATAAAGCAATGAAAGATATAAGCGATAGAGTTTAGAGATAGTAAATCAAACGCAAATATCGAGATATGTTTCGAGATTCGAGCCACTGCTCTACGTCCCCGCCTTCACACAGAAGGATTTTCAGTACGTCCACACAGAACCTCCCACAAAAGGAACCTCCACAGAGAAATTTGCAATTACAAACTTAAGAGTACACAACTCCTCTCTCTACCACAACCACCTCTACTCAAGAGACTAAGTATAAAGCCAAAATAACAATCACCTCTACACAAGAGGGATAAAGGCACAAAGCCAAAACTCCATCACTATCACCTCTACACAAGAGGGATAACCACAAACCCAAAGCACAACCACCTCTACACTAAAGGGATAGGCACAAAACCAAAGCGACGATAAGATTATAACTTTGTGATCACAATAGATCACAAATAACTCTTGGTGATCACAATAGACCACAAACAATATTACCCCACAAAACAATATCCTATAGATAGGATAGATATGATAACTCAACTGTGAGAAAATAAGGTGTTTGGAAACCAAATCACAAAGAAAAATACTTGAAAAAAATACTAGAATTAAATAGAAATAAAGATCAAAACCAATTTCCCAAAGACTCTATTTTCTTTGATTTTTTCAACCCTTGAAAATAAAATAAAAATAAACCTTTGAGGCACAAAAACTCTTTAAAATCTTGCTGCAAAATACTTGTAAGATGGGAAGAAAAGCTCTCTAAATTCTTGTTGAAAACGCCCAAGAGATGGCTTATTTATAGCCTCTCAAAAATTCTAACCGTTGGCAGCAGAAATGGCAGAATTGCCCTTCCGGTCGACCGGCCCAACGGTCATATTTCTGACCGTTGTGCTTCCGGTCGACTTCCCAATAGACTAGGAACAGCCTGTTGGTCGACCGCCCGGTCGACTGGCAGTACCCGAGAGTGGGGTACTTACGGTCGATCGACTGCGCGATCGACTGGCCTACTAGGCTGGTCCTTATGCATGTTACGTGCACATCGGTCGACCAGTCCGGTCGACCGTCCAGTCGACCGCCAGCAGATCTGGCAGGGATTTCAGGTTAGAAAACTTAGTTATTTTAATTCCAATAAAATCCCATAAATACTCATAAATTTCATAAAAATAAGTTCTTGTTAGATCCTTGAATAACAAATATGTATGACCAAAAATCAACACATATTATAAACCATTTGAACCATTTTTGTTATGTAAGATATTTGCCTTAAACAAAAACCGTATTTTCCAAAACTTGAATTTTGAAAAGAAAAACCGTTTTATCCAAAAAATTTCTAAATACAAAAACTTAATATTTAAACTCTTTTGAAGCATATTGTGTATGGATAGAATCTAATACACACATAAAATATATATCTATGTTTTTGACATAAAATCTAAAATATGTTTTGTTAATTACAAAACTCTAAACACATGAAATAGATCATCAAAATAAATTTTTCCAAATATATGAAGCACAGATGTATATAGATGAAATCCAATATACATTTAAACCATGTAAGCTTGTTTTGATTCTATCTATTCATGAAAACCATATGTGTGTATGATTGAAATCCAAAACTGGTTAAACCGAAAACCAGAACATATTAAATTGTGTGTGTGAACTTGAGCATATCAATACTATCTATCTTTATACAAGATCTAAACAAACTGAAGTCTTCTTGTCGAACCTCATCTATAAGATGACCCGATCCAAAGAGCTTGACTCTAACCGAGTGCTAGATGCGATCTTGACGTGCGAGCTCTTGAATCAACATGTATTGGCTCCCAAAAGTCCTTTGTTGAAGCTAAACACCTACTAATATCTTGATCAATAACTGAAACTATGAAAAC
Organism: Agave tequilana; assembly: GCA_038442645.1. Taxonomy (NCBI): domain Eukaryota; kingdom Viridiplantae; phylum Streptophyta; class Magnoliopsida; order Asparagales; family Asparagaceae; genus Agave; species Agave tequilana. The sequence continues at coordinate 36,979 of JAVJIF010019569.1, read as the reverse complement.
AGAAGATCATTATTAAACTAAAAAGCTAAACACCTACTAATATCTTGATCAATAACTGAAACTATGAAAACAGAAGATCATTATTAAACTAAACTTTATAAGTTAGTCATCATCAAAACTAAGGTGAAAGGCCTTTGGGCTAACAAATGTCATGCAATCCAAAGGTCAAAATAAATCGGTCTTGATCATTATGTCCATAATCCAATAAGTATCCTCGAATAATTCCTCAGAATGTAATGGTCAATTTCTTTGATTAATTTTAAGTAGTATCAGGATCACACCAATTTCTGAAAATCTTAAACGATCAAGATAGTCATTAAATCTGATAATTATAATTCAATTATCGTCTAACAATCCAGGTCATATAGTTAGTCACAATTAATATAGGTGTACATGCCAAGTTCTATCATATACAAGAAAATCATGTTAATTTTAGTTAGATGCATGCATGTATAGAACAAGATGCAAACACGATATGTAAGATAATGAAACATGATCACGAGCCGATATCGGTCATAATATCAAGAATAGAATAATTAGTCTCAAAATTAAGAGGAAAAGTTGATATGTTAATCGGAAGAGGAAAAGTTGATATGTAAATATGATCATAGGATAGTATTGACGATCATGTGATATGATAACCATGATTTATAATTAAGAGGCAAAATTAAGATCAAGACGAAAGTCAACAAGGAGAGAATCGTGTACACTTGCATGATGTCATTGGAACTTAATTTTCCTTAACTGCAACTGGCTCTGGGTAGGATTCGCGGCCTAAATATTGTGTGAATTAATTAGAGACTTGACATGTTTTTTATTCAGTGATAAATTGAATGAGCATATAACTTTTACTATTTATTATAATTTTGGTTGGTTAATATTTTCAAATAATTCAATTTCTGAATTTTAGCAACCATTTAAAGATGTACTTTCATGATAAAATACATGCATAAATTAATAAATTAATGTATAATATTTACATATTACAGGATTATGAATTTTACATTTTTTTAGTAATATTTAGAAATTTATTGGCAATTTTTAAATAAACAACCATTAAATAATAATTATAAAGAATATTTAATTTCATGATATTCTAAGTAATAATACTCTCAAAATTATTTTACAAGGTCCAAATTCGGTTTAAGATTTTTTTTGAATTTTTTGGAATTTTCTGAGTTTATTTCGAATTTTTTTGAATTAAAAATAAGCCTAAAAATCAATAAACGGCTTAACGGGTCTGTTTGCTACAATAACGGGTCTTCTACAGTAATGAGTTTGGGTCTGGATCTGCTACAGTAAATTGTTACTATAAAATTTTCCATATATATGTGAGTCATATATTTTTCTATCTGATTTTCTTCTCTCTTTCTTTACTTTTTTTTTCTTTTTTTTTAAATAAGTCGGATCGAGGTCTATGCTGTCACGGACCCGGACTGGGTCTGGTGCACAGAACTGACCCGGAATGGGTCTGGTCTGGCTGGACTAGGCCAGGCCGGACCAGATCCTGGCCAGGCCTGGTCTGGCTCGACCGGACCCAGGCCAGGCTCGGCCAGAGCCTAGGCTGGCTCTGGCCGAGCAGCCCAGTTTTTTTCTCTCTTTTTTTTGATTGAAATAAAATTTAAAAATCAATTAAAAACATGATAATTAAGAGACATATCTTTGGTGTTCTATATGTTTCTATTGGGATTTTAGAACAAGTTTTTCATGGTAAAATTAGTAGTGTTAACCAGTGTGTACTACGTATTCGATGAAATGCCACAAAGAACTAAAACCTACGATAATGCAAAATAACTTACCCGGAACGCTTCCCTTCAGTCTGAATCTTCTTCCCCTCATCCAACACTTCAGAATCTTGCTAAGTTTGAAAGAGAAAGTGAGAGAAGAGAGGGAGAGAGAGGGAGAGAGAGACTTAGATTTTTCTATATGATTTGAGTAGGGATGAGAATGGTGGAATTGTCTCTTATATAGGCACCACACACCCCTAGGCAACCCCTGAGAGTTTATGGATGGAGTAGTAGGTTCAATTGTGATGAGTGAGAATGAGGGGGAGAAAGTGTAAGAGAAGTTAGAGAGAGTGGGGGAAAATTGAAGAAGATGAAGAGAGATAAAAGGAGGTTTAAATAGATTGGCTTGGGCTTCTATATCACATGCCAATGTGGCAACATGATTAACTTATTCCTCTCCCTTTAGACCGGCCAGGGTTCAAGCCCCAGCGGCCGCAATAGTTTTTCAAAATTTTTTATTTTATTTTTTATTTTTAATTGCATTTTTATATAATTCATGAAATCACCTAGAGGGGGGGTGAATAGGTGATAATGCTAATCTAGTGAATTTAATGCAGATTTAAAAATTAATTGCAATTACACACAAACAAGTAATTTAAGCAAAGAATATAATGCAAGAGATAAGAGCAAGTAAACCAAACACAAACACCGAGAATTTTTCCGAGGTTCGAGCACCCAGCTCTACATCCCCGCCTTCACCCAGAAGGATTTTCAACCACTATAACTTCACAAAGAGTTACAATCACACCGGAGTACCCAACTCCACAATCTCGAATACAAGTATTTCTTGGTGATCAAAAGACCACAAACTCTCTTTTGCAAAAGCCTCTTTCCCTTACAAGAACCCTGTAGAACAATGATTAGAATTGAAGCTCAAATATTGTAAGTGAAAAAATAAAATGAAATTCAGAGAGTTTAGAAAATAAAACTTGAGCGATGAGAGATTCTTCAGCACAAAAACCGAGAACCAAACTCTTTTGAAAGCCTTTGAAAACTTTGAATATTTTTGCCAATGGTTGTTGTGAAAACCTCTACCCTAATGACCCCTTTATATAGGATTGAGGAAGAGTAAACATAGAAAAGTTTTACCTGAATATAAGAGGAAGAAATTGACCCTCTAAAACAGCCAACCACGTTTTATTTGAACTTAAACACATTTTGAAAACATGTTAAAAATCAGCCTCCAGAAAATCAGCCATTACTGCCAATCTGGCAGATTGGTCAACTTTGACCACATTTTTCAGGCTGCAAACGTTCGAATTCAGAATAAGCTATATAGGAATAATGTTTAGATCTTTAAGTCTTCTTTTTAATGCAATTGAAATAAAATCAATATCAGTTCATATGAGAAAGTTATCAATAAAACACTAAAAGGTGTCAAAATAAAAACTGTAAGCTATTTTCAGAATAAGAACAGAGTTCAACCAAATATTTGACATCTTTAAAATTGGAATATGAAAATGGTTATTGAATAATAAATTTAGATCTGAAAGTTATCTTTGAAATGCAAGTTAAATCATGTTATTTGAATATAAAAATAAAAAGTTATGATAATAACTATAAAAGGGTGTCAAGCAGATCAGTAGAACTAAAACTAGTTCAAATCCAAACCCGATATATGTATTTGAAATCCAAAACCGATTCAATCAAAAACCAAACGTATTGAATTTATGTGTGTGTATTGAGCTTCAACCTATCCACTATTCTTTAACAAAACTATAAAACTAAAAACAAAACTATTGAAGTCTCTTGAGCCAAACTGAAGTCTTGAGCCATGCAATGCCATGCTAAAACCTTCTCTTCTATGATCATTCCTTCTTGCGCCATTTGCCCTATTAGCATCATAACCTTGCAAACCTTGCAATAGCTAAGTAATGGCCATCATGAATGGTACTAACCTGAAACTCATCTTGAACAAACTTATTAGTACCAATATAGCTCTTAAGTGTTTTGTTATCATCAAAACTCTAAACAAATGGAGAGTGTAAGCTCTTGGGCCAACAATTCAGCATTTAATTTTATTTTTTTGATTAAACTCCTAAAAATTCAGAAAAATTATCAAAAATTCACAAAAATAGAAAATGTCATCTTGAACCTTATTGTAAAGTCAGATCTCTAAAATTCATCCCTTATTGTTAACTAAAAATTCAGAGTCAATCTGTGACACCGATCGACCCTGAATTGAGATTCTCTTCCAATAATTCCCAAAAAATTTCAAAAACTCCAAGAAAATTCAAAATACTGAAAAATAATATCTTAAGCTGAAATGATCTCACTCTGACTACTAAGATGATTAAATCGGATATCATATACCAGTATTGACACATGTACATTAGGAACCGAGGGTTACATCACTAGATGTGACTCCGGGTAGAGATCATGTAGCCATTTTTTATGCTGAACAGGTTGAAGACATTGATGAGAATGTCAAATTATTTGCGGCTATTAGAACCAAGATAAAACCACGAAAGTGGGTGAAGAAGAATGAATCTCAAGTTGGTGAGTGTGACAAGCTCAACTTGAAGGTCGTTGTTCTCCATGACGGTATTGGAAAGGAGGTTCATATGACTCATCCAGTTCAGTCCGCTGCTGAAGATTTAGTCACAGCCGCTTGAGTTCGGTGGATCTCGTTGAGTGAACTACGGATGGCTTGATTCCTTGGGTAAGATATGTAGGCAGCCACATAAGTGCAGTTATTTGGTAATACAACCCATATGAAGCTATTTGATGTATTTGGGTTCTTGAGAATTGGCAGCAGAAGCTGATTTGAACTTCGCGTAGAGGTAAATAATTGGACTTCACGTAGAGGTGAAGTGTTGTGATCTCAATGAATATTTAATCTTCCAGTGAGAAAATAATTGAGCTTGCATAAAGGGGGTATGCATCCAGTTTGTTGAGATGATATTTGAATTTGGTGTGCTCTATTCAGATTTGGTTGAATCATCTTGAAGACATTTGGATTAGAGTGCCAGTCAGTTGGAGTCAGTGTTGCTCATGTTGGGTTCTTCTTCAGGTCATTTGGAATGGTGTTCCTTTCAGTTACTGAGTCATAGATACGTTCGTTGGTCGGCTCATAAGGTGTTGACTCTCTTTGGTGGAGTATTGGGAAGGTAATATGGTGCATTCCATTTGGATGGCTGAGCTGAAATTTGAAATCTTTACAACTGATATTGGAGTTTGGAGAGAGATGCCTGAGGGGACGACAAACTCAATTTGGATCCAGTGTGATCAATTGAAATCAATTGTAAGTGTGTCGATGATTCGTTTGGAACCGGTTGTAACGCCCCGATCCTAAAGATACGGAGACGTTATGGCGACGCATATACGCGAGGAAAATACCCCACGTATACACACTAAGCCTAAATGTAACCTGATCAAGCTATAATCAGAACTATAATAATCATCGAATCACTGCAACAATACATATACATAATAACATATGGATAATGACAAGGATATGACAGTTGAAAGCGATAAAAGATAGAATCATGAAATAACAGGAATAGAATGACAGGCTAAATTTGATATACGAGAATCAAGGAATAATAGCAGGAACAGAAAATACAAAAAGTACCAGAATCAGAGGAAGAGGACCCAAGCTCCTCCAAAGCGTACCGCCTCATCAAACACCTGCACATTAGAAACAACCGTCCAATATCTGGACGTGCAAATCCAGGGTCGTCAGAACGCGACCATGGTGAGTGTGTGTGTAAAGGGGAAAAAGCTCGTGCAGAAGAAACAATGTGCATAAATAGTAATCAAAACAACTGCAGATATAAGAGACCATATAACAAATAAATAACAGAACTGTAATAAACATGATAACAACACGAATAAAGATAGGCAACAACTGATCAATAATAAGCAAGCAACTGATGTCACAATAGGTAACCTATCACATGTCACTAGGCTGGTATCCAAGTCTGGTCACAAGTCTGGTCTTGGTTATAATAATCTGGTCCTGGTTACAATCATGTATACAGTCATGTGATTATAGTCGGTCACAATATGCTATAAATAATTTATTATCATTTATTATGTCAGCGAACACCAATTGTCACATGCAGTAGACGCATCCCATACTACGCCTACCACACGCGTCAATCAGGGTCCTAAGTTATTGAAATTAGTGGAAGAGACATTGTCCATGCTTTAGGTGGGTTCCGTACATACCCGGAACCACGGCCCAATCACCTGGCGCTGAACCAGGTCCTACCGCTAGGTAGTCAATAACAATAACAATAACAATGTGTCAATACAATGACAATATGAACAATACGGGATGTCAATCATCCCCCGGAACCCTGCAGTGGAACCGTATCTCGGCTGCGCAACCTGTATCCTAGGTCCACCCAAAATACAGACGCTGTCTCCTCCATTAATTTCCCCAATCCCAGTGTAAGTTGTCAATTTACATTATTATTTATAACAATCAATATCCATGTCATTTCGATTACTGGGACGATACAGTAACAGTAACAATATCAATGTAACAATAATAATGTGAACAATATTACCGTATAAACGGTAGAACAATAGAACAATGAAAGTGTTACGGTCTAACAATATTTTCCCAGTAACTTTCAATAACATGAATTCAATAGTTATCAGGTAGGTATTATGTATAATCAGTCACGTCACTTAAATGAACATGATATTTATTCAGAATCAGTATTATAATCTTTTGGGTTTATTCATTATGCATCTAGTATGTAAACATGAATAATAATTGACATGCATGAACAGTAATTAAATATGAACACTATTCAAACATAAAATAACGTCTATTAAAACAAGTTAAAAGCACTCACATGCAATAATATCGAAATATTCAATAAATAAATAAGGAGCACTCATATGAAATAATACTGAAACACTCAATGAGAAAATAAAGAACACTCACCTGAGATCGTCACGGGTCCGAATATAGAAGTGGCAAATCAACTCGTTAATCTACATTCAATTTAAATAATAATTATAAGAAATATTTTAATTTTTGAGCCATTCTAAGTGATATGAGTATAAAAATAATTTTACAGAGTCACATTTCAGTTTCTGATTTTATAAAATTTTCTGGAATTTTTTCTGATTTTTTTCTAGATTTTTCTGAATTAATTTAAGCGTAAAATCAATTAATAATCATAACGGGTGTTTTTTGCATTTGGGTTGGGTTAAAAATGAATTAGAACTAATAACAATTGGCTGAACTGTAACTGGGCTTCTGAAATTGGGATTTGAATTAATTTCTATTTATTTCTTTTCCTTTTCTTTTCTGTTTTATGGGTTCCGGCCTGGCCCAATTAACCAGGCCCAGTTCCCTTTCATTTTCATTCTTTTTCCTTTCTTTTGTTTTCTGGACCTGGGCCAGTAATCCAGGCCCGGATCCTTCTTCTTCTTTTTTGTTTCTGTTGGGCTGGGCCAGTGCGGCCCAGTTCCCCTTTTTCTTTTCTTTTGTTTTTTTTTGTTGGAGGCTGCTGCTCTCGGCCTTTTGGCCGAGAGCAGTCTGCAAAATTTTTTTTTCTTTTTTTATAATTTCTTTGTTTTAGTTTTAAAATTAAATTCTTAATTTAAGGCATTGTTACATTACCCAATTTATTTTATTTATATTATTAGATAAATTTTCAATTTCATAAAAGGTGAGATTTATTTAATATGCAACTTATTTAATCCAATTCCTTTATTGTCTATTAAGTCATGTATTGCAAGGTATGAGTATTACATTCTACCCACCTGCTCTCGGCCTTTTGGCCGAGAGCAGTCTGAAAATTTTTTTTTCTTTTTTTTATAATTTCTTTGTTTTAGTTTTAAAATTAAAATTCTTAATTTAAGGCATTGTTACATTACCCAATTTATTTATTTATATTATTAGATAAATTTTCAATTTCATAAAAGGTGAGATTTATTTAATATGCAACTTATTTAATCCAATTTCTTTATTTTCTATTAAGTCATGTATTGCAAGGTATGGGTATTACATTCTACGCACCTTATAAAAATTTCGTCCTCGAAATTTCGATAAAGTGGGGAATAATAAAAGAGTCAAAATACAGGGAAAAACAATTAAGCTTCCATGTCACCTCGCTCGGACACCACGATTCCGCTGCGCTCTGATCTCTGCTACCAGCTTCAATAAGGAGTGACCAATTCTAAGAGACAAGATCAGAAAATAGAATAGATAAGGAGAATAGGAATCAAGATTACTCTGAAAGAATAGATGCAATCAGAGAGATTGGAAGATCAAAGGGATGGATTTTCAAAGGGAGGACAGTCAATTTCCAAGTGGAGTCAATATCATTGGATAGTATATGTATATTGCCGTGTAATTATAGCTTGTTCTCAAGTCACCGGTAAGAACTAGGTCATCTTGCGAATATTAAAATTCAAAATTCAATATCGCAAGTCGAAAACCTAGGCTCTGATACCACTCTGTAACGCCCCGATCCTAAAGATACGGAGACGTTATGGCGACGGATATACGCGAGGAAAATACCCCACGTATACACGCTAAGCCTAAATGTAACATGATCAAGCAATAATCAGAACTATAATAATCATCGAATCACTGCAACAATACATATACATAATAACATATGGATAATGACAAGGATATGGCAGTTGAAAGCGATAAAAGATAGAATCATGAAATAACAGGAATAGAATGACAGGCTAAATTTGATATACGAGAATCAAGGAATAATAGCAGGAACAGAAAATACAAAAAGTACCAGAATCAGAGGAAGATGACCCAAGCTCCTCGCAAAGCGTACCGTCTCATCAAACACCTGCACATTAGAAACAAACCGTCCAATATCTGGACGTGCAAATCCAGGGTCGTCAGAACGCGACCATGGTGAGTGTGTGTGTAAAGGGAAAAAAGCTCGTGCAGAAGAAACAATGTGCATAAATAGTAATCAAAACAACTGCAGATATAAGAGACCATATAACAAATAAATAACAGAACTGTAATAAACATGATAACAACACGAATAAAGATAGGCAACAACTGATCAATAGTAAGCAAGCAACTGATGTCACAATAGGTAACCTATCACATGTCACTAGGCTGGTATCCAAGTCTGGTCACAAGTCTGGTCTTGGTTATAATAATCTGGTCCTGGTTACAATCATGTATACAGTCATGTGATTATAGTCGGTCACAATATGCTATAAACAATTTATTATCATTTATTATGTCAGCGAACACCAATTGTCACATGCAGTAGACGCATCCCATACTACGCCTACCACACGTGTCAATTAGGGTCCTAAGTTATTGAAATTAGTGGAAGAGACACTGTCCATGCTTTAGGTGGGTTCCGTACATACCCGGAACCACGGCCCAATCACCTGGCGCTGAACCAGGTCCTACCGCTAGGTAGTCAATAACAATAACAATAACAATGTGTCAATACAATGACAATATGAACAATACGGGATGTCAATCATCCCCCAGAACCCTGCAGTGGAACCGTATCTCGGCTGCGCAACCTGTATCCTAGGTCCACCCAAAATACAGACGCTGTCTCCTCCATTAATTTTCCCAATCCCAATGTAAGTTGTCAATTTACATTATTATTTATAACAATCAATATCCATGTCATTTCGATTACTGGGACGATACAGTAACAGTAACAATATCAATGTAACAATAACAATGTGAACAATATTACCGTATAAACGGTAGAACAATAGAACAATGAAAGTGTTACGGTCTAACAATATTTTCTCAGTAACTTTCAATAACATGAATTCAATAGTTATCAGGTAGGTATTATGTATAATCAGTCACGTCACTTAAATGAACATGATATTTATTCAGAATCAGTATTATAATCTTTTGGGTTTATTCATTATGCATCTAGTATGTAAACATGAATAATAATTGACATGCATGAACAGTAATTAAAATATGAACACTATTCAAACATAAAATAACGTCTATTAAAACAAGTTAAAAGCACTCACATGTAATAATATCGAAATATTCAATAAATAAATAAGGAGCACTCATATGAAATAATACCGAAACACTCAATGAGAAAATAAAGAACACTCACCTGAGATCGTCACGGGTCCGAATATAGAAGTGGCAAATCAACTCGTTAATCTACATTCAATTTAAATAATAATTATAAGAAATATTTTAATTTTTGAGCCATTCTAAGTGATATGACTATAAAAATAATTTTACAGTCACATTTCAGTTTCTGATTTTATACGAATTTTCTGGAATTTTTTCTGATTTTTTTCTAGATTTTTCTAAATTAATTTAAGCGTAAAATCAATTAATAATCATAACGGGTGTGTTTTTGCATTTGGGTTGGGTTAAAAATGAATTAGAACCAATAACAATTGGCTGAACTGTAACTGGGCTTCTGAAATTGGGATTTGAATTAATTTCTATTTATTTCTTTTCCTTTTCTTTTCTGTTTTATGGGTTCCGGCCTGGCCCAATTAACCAGGCCCAGTTCCCTTTCATTTTCATTCTTTTTCCTTTCTTTTGTTTTCTGGACCTGGGCCAGTAATCCAGGCCCGGATCCTTCTTTTTTTTTTGTTTCTGTTGGGCTGGGCCAGTGCGGCCCAGTTCCCCTTTTTCTTTTCTTTTGTTTTTTTTTGTTGGAGGCTGCTGCTCTCGGCCTTTTGGCCGAGAGCAGTCTGCAAAAAAATTTTTTTCTTTTTTTATAATTTCTTTATTTTAGTTTTAAAATTAAAATTCTTAATTTAAGGCATTGTTACATTACCCAATTTATTTTATTTATATTATTAGATAAATTTTCAATTTCATAAAAGGTGAGATTTATTTAATATGCAACTTATTTAATCCAATTCCTTTATTTTCTATTAAGTCATGTATTGCAAGGTATGGGTATTACACGGTTGGTCCGTTCGGCCAAGTCGAGATCGTGTGTCGATTTCGTCGAGATCGTTGACGATTTCGTTCAAAAAGCTCGAGCCGAGATCGTGTATCGATTTCGCCGAGATCGTGTGTCAATTTCACCGATTGTTCATTGGAGTTCGGCTCAGATTTGAAAAAATCTTCACTGAGGTGAAAAATTATAGGGAGAGAGGAGATAAAAACTTGATGGTAGAGTTTTTTTAACTCATTAGAAGAAAATAGTGTATAGATCGGAATCCAAAGGAGCGAGAACGCAGTCCAGAAAGTAGCCAGGATAGTAGCTGATCGACCGCCCGGTCGACCGGCATGCACAACATGCACGTCACTAGCTCGGTCGACCGGAGCGGTCGACCGAGTAGCACACATGGACTTTCTGTTGGAGTCGGTCAACCGACCAGTTGACCGAAGGAAGGATTCTTCTGTTGGGATTCAGACTTCGTTTCTGAAAATGAGTCGAATCCAATTGTGGTTTCCTAAAGCTCCAAGACACTCTAGCTATAAACAAAGGGATAGAGCCCCATGAATTGTATCCCTTGGAGAAACTTGTATTGATTGTTGAATCAATAAAATCTCTCTCTTTTGCCCCGAAGCTGTAGGCAAATTGTCGAACCTCGTTAAATATTGTGTTGGCTTTCTCTCTTATTTAATTGTTCTTATTTTTGGGTACTTCTCTGGTGCATTTCTCTCTATTGATTGGGGTTTCTCATTGGTTGTTGCCAAGGTACACGCAACAATATTTTTGCTTCATCCTTTTTCTCTTTCAGTCCCATCTTACTCAACCTTCTATGGATTTGAATTGAAGACTTACATTACGAAATTAAATTAGTCCCTTTTTGTTTTCTTTTATTTTTCTTGTTTTTTCTATGTTATTTATTTAGATCTGATTTTTCTTTCTTTTTTTTGCTGCAGGTGAAAGATGTGCTTATTAATCTCCTTCACAAAATTTATGAAATTTTGTTGAGCAGATAATCAAATAGACCATGCTATTGAATCATGTATTCGATTATGCTTTTTTTTTTCCCCCTCTGTCAAGGTACTCTTTTTTAAGTTTTTAGGTGTGAAGGAAAATGTCAATAATCTAGTTTACTGGTAAAGAAATGTAAAGGTTTACTTGACTCCAATTCCTTTCCTATAATTTTATTTTCTCATGTATTTGCTTTCTTTCTGTAATTTTATTTTCTCTTTTTTGTTTTTGTTTTTTTTTTTTTTTGGTCTTCTTCTTCTAATTTTTGGGCGAGGAGGATGAGGGGATCGCCAAGCGGGATTATTTTCTCTTTTTTTTTTCCTGTCTTCTTCTTCTAATTTTTGGGTGAGGAGGATGAGGGGATTGTCAAGCGAGATAGAAAAGGAGGATGAGGGGATCACGAGGAGGACAAGGGGATCACCAGTAAGAATGGACGAGGAGGACGAAAAGGAGATCATGTTAAAATTGTTTTTTTTTTTTTTTTTAATTGAGTCGTTTTCACGGCGATTTTAAACCGCCGTTATTGCCTCCCAGCTTGCAACGTCGCCCGGATAGACGGTGGTTTTTGACCTGCAGTTATTGCTGTTTAACGGCAGTTTTAAACCGTCATGAAAGCCTATTTCTGTTATAGTGTACGTACCTTCTCCTCCTCCGGCAAGGCAGACATAAAAATCAAACAGTGGCGTATTGTACTCCTCGAAGGTGAGGAAGGTACTGGCATTGGCGGGATGAATACTCTGGCATTGGTAAGGCCGTCGAGGCAATGACCCTGTGGCCGGCAGCCTCGAGGAGGCTCCAGAATCTGGACCAACAACACCAGGCTCCATGGGCCACGCCATGCACCAAAACAAAGTGATGGGTGTGATGACGACGGGCTCTGTCAAGTTCATGTACCGATATCTTAGTGTCAAACTCCTCAACGCCAGTCTCTTTTAAGTTTTCTGACGAGAACAAATATAGTACACTTGATCTTCACAGAAAGCCACTGAGAAATGCCTTAAACAGGGAGATAGGTACGATGCTAACTTCTGTTGATTGTTGACTGGTTCTTTGTAGGCCAGCTCCTGTATATTTGTATAGAGTAGTAATAGCTTGGGTGGGCTGAGTTCGTCACTTGATACTTGCCCCTAACATTTTTTTTTTGTCACGTAATTCTTCAGATTGTCGCTCCTTAAATAAACAATGCGTGCGACTACTGATCTTGGGACGCGGCCTTCGTGCAACTTGTATGTTTTAATCAAATTGCTTGATTCTGAGAGCTTACTACTTGTATATATAGCCTGTAGCATTAATTAAGTTTTCTTGTGGTTAATAACATCAACTTGTACATTTTAATTAAATTGCTTGATTTCTGAGAGTTTACTACTTGTATAACTTGTACATTAATTAAGATGTAGCAAGCGTGTACTAAGGTGGATCATTTACCAAATTGACACCAAATTTGGCCCAATAGACTTCCACGTCCAAGCTTACTTAACATTTATTTATTTACTAACATACCCGATGGAGACTACTCTCATAACTTTTTTCTTTTTACTAAACTCTAGAATAGGAAAGCTGAGCAAGAAGACCAGGCTCAACACAGGACCAAATGCAGCCTCGGTCGACTGCCCGGTCGGCCGAGAAATTGAGCTGAAAGCATCGGTTGACCACCCGATTGATCGGCAATGCAAAAAGACCCAGGGTTCGACTGCCATACGCATATAGCCCAATTCTGAGTTTATTTAGAATTTTGTTTTGGGTCCAAATTGGATTCCGATTGATTTTTTGTTTCTTTATTTTGAATTTAGGATTTCATAGATAGATTAGGACTATTTATAAGCCTATAAGTAGGCCCTTGTATCCTTTATATTTGGCATTACTTTTTAATCAATAAACTTTGAGTTTTTCCTCATATTGCTCGAGAATTCAAGTTTTTCTTTTGGCTCATGGATTCGAGTTGCATGTTCATAGATTCGAGTAAGACCCTGCCTGAAGGCTCTTCAGGGTTCGTTGGCACAAGAACAAGATCTTGCAGGCGTCATCCGCTTCCCCGCTCCGTGTCAATTGGTATCAAAGCTTCGGCAAACGTTCCGACGATAGCTGAAAAACGAAAACAAACAACTAAGCCTCTCTACAAGAGTAGGCACTGTTGAAGGGAGACTTAGCACTCTTTAAACAACCATGGACAGTATGGTCCAAGAAATCAAGAGACTCTCTCAAGATCGATGTTCAAGGCCTAGCTGAAGTTATGGGTTGGGTCGTTCATTAAACAAAATTCCTCCGCCACCTTCACCCCTATCAGGTAATCCTTATCCATAACCTCCACCACAATAATTTTTCCTCCAACAATCTCCTCCACGAAAACAACCACGACAACCATCACCTCCGCCAAGATGTCTCTATAGAATCCTCCATACGAAGATCTTTCTGACGAAGAGTGTAACTCCCAGTTTTAGATGTACGTATTACCGTATCAGTACTCGATACGGTATACAAATTTAATTTGACCTTCCTGATAGTTAGACTGAACCAGTTTCAGCTTCAAATATTTTCTATATTTTAGATTTTTTAGTGTTTTTGGAATTTTTCTTGAATATTTTGGAAAATCTCCGAATTCGGTGTCAACCGATATCGATATTCAGCTTTGAGGTTTATAATTCACAAACAGAAATGAGTTTCTGGAATCCACTTTCATATTGTTCTTCAAAATCATACTTTTTACTTTCGGTATTTTTGAAAAATTTTCTGAATTAGTCCAAAATCCAGCCAATCCAGTGTCGACCGGTATCATCGGTCAATTCTAGAATTTTTAACTAGCAAAGCATACTGAATTTCTTGAATCTGATTTCACATTACTGCTCATTGCAATATTATCTATTTTACAGAAATTTTGAGAATCATTCACAACTGATCAAATTTTACCCAATTAAATAATATTACATTAAATTCATTTTCTTTAATTTCTTCTTCTCCAATCCCATTCTTTCCTTCCCCAATAAGATAGCCAACCTCCACTGACGTCTCACAACTGACATCCACTAATCCCCCTCAAATCTCTACTTAATCTCCTAACTTTTTTTTTAAAACTCTCCCACTCTCAAAATCATTCCATCTCTCTTCATCCATCCCTAATTCTTTAATCTCCCCTTCTTTCTTCTCTCTTCAAAAATTTCCCAACCGCCAGCCTCACCCAACCCCGGTGACCCCTTCTCCAGCAGCCAGCACAACCAGCCAACACCACTAATCACCCTTCAACCACTTCTCCCACTTCTCTATCTCTCCATTTCACCAAAACTCTTGCCTTCCCCTTCTCTAATTTCATCAAAACCATCCCCAAAACCATCCACTTCTTCCTCAAATCACCAACTCAACACCATCAATTTCACCTTCTCTCATCACCACCATCAACCACCACCAAAACCTCCACCATCTTCACTATCTTCAGCTTCCCTTCACTACCATCATCACCCCTTTTAACCAAACACCACCACCACCAACTATCCTCTTCTCCTCCCCACTCCTCTCCACTTAGCTGACATCATCCCCTCTGGTCGGCCCTCCTCCTTGGTCGGTGGCGCATGACCGCGCCGCCACTGGCCGGCCAGGCCTCCTTCCTCTCTCTTCTTCCTTTTCTTCTTCCTCTCTTCTTTCTTTTCTTCTTTTTCTTCTCTTCTTCTTTCTATTTTTACAAAGAACAATCTCACTCTCTCCCTTATATGGGTAAAACCCATCAACCCACTACCCCATACCCAATAACCCTTAACCAATTAAGTTAAATGGGTCCGAGTTATTGGATCTAAACCCGACCCATTAGCAACCCAAACACGCACCAACCCAATAAAGGTAAATTTACTTAAAACCCCTTGATAATTTGTAACATTTGCCTTTTTGACATATTTATTACATATTTAACCTTTTTTATTGATTTTAGTGTCCGGGCTATATCTGAAGCGTCCGGATTCTGAATTAAACGATTCTTGAGCCGTTGCGAACATAAAAAGACGAACTACATCTCTGTAATACCTATGCGAGTATTTTTCTCGTGAGTTATATTTTATATTGATTGAAATTGATTACTTTATTAAATAAAATGTGATTATCAGTAAATCACTATAAATATTATTTAATAAATTGTAATTATTGGTAAGTCACATTAATTAAAATATGCATGATTACTTTTTAACCACGTTCAATAAAAGAATAATTTATTTTGTTTCATGATTTAAAATAAAACATAGGTGAATTATCTATATATATTGATTAATTATAAGATTTATAAATAAATTGATAATTTAAATATGGTAACGTAAATAATTGTAATTACTTTATGACATTGATCATGATTAATAACATTGAAATTGTTATAATAAAATAGTAATATGTTGATACATGTCCATGTTAACTATATCACCTTGACACTGACTCCGCTACACAGATATTTAATCACATTGGACTACTGTTATTTTATATACTTGTAACACTATTACACGGATGTTGATATTACCTGTACTTGTATCTCTAGTACGCTGGACACTCTAGTACACTGAACATTGTATTTCATGTGTACAATTATTACACTTGACACAGTTTCATGTACTCGTATCACTGTTTCACGGACGCTCTATTATATCGAACATTGTTATTTCATATACCTGTATCTCTATAGCATGGATACTATTAGTTCATGTCATATCACTATAATATGAATTCACCTGTATACATACTTTGATTGTTCTTGTATACATGTTACCCCGAATCATTGTTCCTGTTACATGGATATTCATGTATTTTCGTTACATATCCTATTACTGATATCGATATGATACTCCTGTTACTAGACATGAGTGTTGATGATATGGATGTGTGAAACTAAGTGCCACATGAATCTAAGCCACGGGGGCACCTCTAGTATTTCACATCTCTTGTTTCTTGTTTCTCGTTCTCTTATTTTATGATATCAACAAAGTTCATGTTTTATTATCGCGTTACATGTACCACACACTATTATTATTCCTGGTATACTGTGTACTTTAAATATAATAAATATAACATGAAAATGGGGGAGACTTGACAGTTGACTAAATCTATTTGGGTAGATGTCTGGATCCCTTATAGTCCCACTGCAGGGGACGTGGTAGTGATAGCTACCGTCTGTTATAGCTCATTGAGCTCCCATTTCTCGTTACTTATTTTGCCTTAGCAGGCTGACCCTGATCTCAATAGCTAGGGGCTTATTTAAGGCCGTGATCTCGGGTATGCATAGAATACACCCACTCGATTAGAACTCCTTAACCATTGAGTTTTCAATTAATATAATAAAATAGTATAAACAATAATGACATCGGGAATGTTGGTTATTTGGTCACTCTCTCATTCGTATAATGGTACCCGTATGCCGGATGGGTTCGATTGGAGTACAGGCTCCGGTATGAACTGCTAGTGGTATGAGATACTAGAAGAGATTGATTAAAATATCTGACGGTACTAATTATTATTGTATAAACCACATGACATGCTCGATATATGTATATTATTGTCCATTTATACTTGTTACACTTTCTTCTATCTTATATACCATCATGTCACATGTATACTATGCACTTCATGTGGAGACACTATTCATGTATACGTATACTCTGCATTTCATGTATTCTTTATCTTATGTATACTCTGTGGATACACTGTTACTATATAACCATAATATTATAGTATGATTGTTCCGCGTATTTCATATATACATGTTCATTTTAATCATTATACAGTCATGCTACTTTTTCTATTAGAATAAATAAAAAAGAAATAATTAAAACTTAATACATATTAATTAAATAAATTTATATTGTTAGTGTATAACTAAATAATAAATTTTATTACTCATATTTATAATAATAACATTTAATTGTATAATAATATAAAGTTAGTTGATGCATGTATATAACTCTTCTCAATGGACATTGTTATGATTGATAATCATGTATTATATAGTATTATAGCGGTAACACTATTAACATGCTAGGTATTGATAATGTTATAGTACTAATAACATACTTGTAATATTGATATACTAATTATTAGAATATGTATATTGTATCATTGTTATCTTGATATGTATTATATAATATCATGATTCTACTGTTATAATATTTATTATTGCTTCCTTCATTTAATCACTCATTAGGTTACTTTCTGACGATCCTGGGTTTACATGCCCAAGTTAATTAGAGATCTGAAACTTCGTAGTACTATTACTCTACGAGATTTTAGTAGAAGACTCGACGCTTTATTATTCATACGTATCTTTATTATCTTTTATTTATTTCCTTTTTTATCCATATTTTCATGTCTATCATGATCACTGACCTCCTTTGCAGGTATTCTTGTACTTATTTAATGCTAAAATTATTATGAATATTGTGTTTATACATGTACTGAGGCTTAGAGTACGTATGTGAGGATATTTTTTCCCTGTATATGTATGTCATTGTAGCGTTTCCGTATCCGTGGATTGAGCCATTACAAAGAGGAATTCAACAATATCTTCTATCAAGAAGACGACTTCGAAGATGAGGTCTATGATGGAAGGACGGCCTATGGGAGACGCCCAAGGCAGATGGCCAATCCAAATCCTAACCGTGGAGGCGTTTTCCTTTTTACTGATCATGGTAGGAGAAAGGAGACCCAAATCCTAACGAGCATAAGATGAAGATTAAGATTTTTTTTCTTTCAATGGGAACCTTGATATTAAGTCCTTTTTAAACTGGTTTATAAGATAGAGAAGTGGAGAAGTTCTTCGACATGGCTTACGTCCCCAAAGAAAAGCATGTCAAGTTCGTGGCCTACAAGCTCAAGAGAGGAGAGGATGTATGGTGGGACCAGTTGCATATCATAAGGAGGCGCCAAGGCAAGCCATCCGTGATGACATGGAGGTGCATGAAACAACTTTTACAAGGTAGATTCCTTTCACCTGATTATCAATAGATCATTTACAATTAATTTAAGCACTACAGACAAGGTACAAGGATTGTAGCCGCATACACAGAAGAGTTCTACCACCTCTCATTGTGATGTAAATTATCCATGACGGATGAGCAGCAAACGATAAATTACATCAATGGGCTAAAGTACCCTATCCAAAAATGTATGATCCTTCACGACGTATTCTCCATTGATGAGGCCCAGAACAAGGCCATGAAGATTGAGAGATTACATAGTATAACGCAATTCCTTAGGTGTCTGATGTCAATTGAAGAACCATTAGGTGGCGAAGGAATTCAACTGAGTTCCATGATGGTTGACCAACGACCAACTCAAAAGATGATCAAAGCCCCTATGTCGACACCCACAACAATTCATGCAGTCGCAAAGGGCAAAGAACATACCTACACCAATCCTGAGATTAACAAGCATTATAGGTGTGGCGAATCTGGACACAGATCCAATGAGTGCCCAAAGAGGAGGCAAGTCAGCATGGCGGACTATGAAGATGAAGATGAAGTGCAAATTGAGAGTGAAGCCAAAGACTCTGACTTTATTGAAGAACATGGAGATCATAGCTTGTGTCATTTAGAAATTTCTATGCATCTAGAAGATCCCTGATACTATACAACGACATCAAATATTCTATTCAAGGTGTTCAGTCAAGGATAAGGTATGCAATCTTATCATCTACAATGAAAACTGCAAGAACATCATATCTAGAGCACTTATAGATCATTTGAAGCTTGATACAAAGCCACATCATCATCCCTATGACATTGGGTGGATCAAGAAAGGTCCCAGTATCAAGGCAATGATCTATGTCATGTTCCTAGTTCCATTGGCAAAGTTTATCAAGATTCCATTATGATGTGGTCGATATGGATAAGTGTCATGTCCTTTTGGGAAGGTCGTGATAACACGATATTGACGCTACTCACAAAGGTAAAGAGAATATGTGTATGTGTGTATTCATTTGGAAGAACAAAAGAGTTGCCATGATACCAGTTCCACCTCCTCCAAATTCGACTAAGAAAAAGGAGGCTAAACTCGTAACGCTTGGAATCAAGTTGATTGGAATTCGAGAATGAGTTCTTTTGAAGAGGGAGGGTTGATGTAGGAGAGATAAACCAAAAGACCAGGCTCAACACAGGACCAAACACAGACCTCGATTGACTGCCTGGTTGATCGAGAAATCTAGCTAAAAGCAACAGTCGACCGATTAGCATCAGAGCAGAGCACAGAGAAGGAGGCCAGCCACCTGGTCGACCTTGTTGGTCTATAGGACCTTCACTTTAGTTTTGATGATGACAAACTTATGAAGTTAAGTTACTAATGATCTTGTATTTATATAGTTTCAGTTATTGATTAAGATCTTAGCAGGTGTTTAGTTTCAACAAAAGATTCAAAATCAAATTTGAAAGCTAACACGAGTTGATTCAAGAGCTCACGCGTCAAGATCGCATTTAGCACTCAGATAGAGTCAAGCTCTTTGGATCAAGTTTCGATCGAGTCGTCTTGAGATGAAGATCGATGAGAAGACTTCAGTTTAGGTTTGTTTAGTTTTGTTTAGATCTTACATGCAGATTGATTAGTCTTGCTATGCTCAAGTATACACACACAAGTTTTAAAGTTTTGGTTTCGGTTTAAACGGTATTGAATTTCAAGAATATATCTTTTGGTTTCATGAATAGATTTCATCAAAAGTAGTTTACATGGTTTATGTGTATATTGGATATCATTCTTATATATTGTTTGGTTCATAATGTTTAAGAAATTTATTTGATGTATATCTAGTTCATGGTTTCAAAATTTATTTTTATCAAAACTTAATTTTGGGATTTAATGTAAAAAACATAGATATATCACTTATAATGTATATCGGATTCTATCCATACACAATATGCTTCATATATATTTCAAATATCATGTTTTATATTTATATAAGTTTTGGAGAAAACGAATTTTCATTTCAAAATTCTAAGTTTTGAAAAATACAGTTTTTATTTAAATCTAATATTTTCATGCCTCAAAAATAGTTCAAATAGTTTGTAATATGTGTTAATTTTTAATCACACATATATGTACTTAAAATATATACATGAACTTATTTTTGTAGATTTTATGGGATTTAATTAGAATTTTTAGGGAATTATCAAGTTGATTTTAAAAACCAAAAATCTGTTTTTGAGCCTTCTGGCAGTCAACCGGACCAGAACTCAGACCGATGCTCACAAAACGTGTACAAGGCTCTAGCCTATAGGCCAGTCGACCAACTGGCACTACCCAACACCCGGGTTGGGCCTGGTCGGCCGAGCGGTCGATCGATAGGCTTTTGGCCTTGGGTCGATGGACCTATCTAGTTTATGGTTTCAAGTTTTATTTTTATCAAAACTTAATTTTGGGATTTAATGTCAAAAATATAGATATATCACTTACAATGTGTATTGAATTCTATCCATACACAATATGCTTCATATATGTTCAAATATCATGTTTTTGTATTTATATAAGTTTTGAAGAAAATAAATTTTCATTTCAAAATTTCAAGTTTTGAAAAATGCAATTTTTGTTAAAATCTAATATTTTCAGGCCTCAAAAGTAGTTCAAATATTTTATAATATGTATTGATTTTTGATCACACATATTTGTATTTAAAATATATATATGAACTTATTTTTGTGGATTTATGGGATTTAATTAGAATTTTTAGGGAATTATCAAGTTAGATTTTAAAACCCAAAAATCTGTTTTTGAGCCTTCTGGCGGTCGACCGACCGGTCGACCGGACCAGAGCTTAGACTGATGTGCACAAGACGTGCACAAGGTTCTGGCATGTGGGCCAGTCGACCGTGCATTAACCCACTGGCACTACCCAACTCTCAGGTAGGGCCTGATCGACCGATAAGCTTTTGACCTTGGGCCAGTCAACCGGTGGTCGACCGACAGGGCAATTTGCCTTGGTTCGACCAGGGCGGTGACTGACTGTGCCAAACTATCAAAAACTCTACCGTTGGTCGGTCGACCGGGCGGACGACCGACAACCCATTCTGGGCAGATTTTGATTCCAACGGCTAGTTTTCTCAAGCCCTATATAAAGGGGTTTTGAGATTTTTTTAAGAGAACTTTAACCAATTTTCTAGTGCTTTCTTGCCCGTATTGTTAAGAGTTTCAAAAGAGTTTTTGTGCTTCAAATCTATGTATTTATTTTTGATTCAAAGTTTTAAAAAATCAAAAGAAAACAAGTTTTGGGATTCTAGTTTGTTATTCTAAAATTCTATATCTTTTCTAGAGGTTTCCCAAGTGTTTTCTCTTTGTATTTTTTAAAATACTTTGATTTCTCATAGCTATCTTTCGGATCTTGTTTTTGTGAGAAAAATATTTGTGATTTTTAAAGAACACCAAGAGTTGTTTGTGATCATTAGATCACCAAGATTGTAACTTTTTCTTTACTTTAGCTTTATGCCTTCCCTCTTGTGTAGAGATGATTGTGTTTGAAAGAGGAGTTGTGTACTCCCGGTGTTGAGTTATAATTCCTCGGTAGAGGTCTTTTTGTGGAAGGTCCTGTTTGGACATAGTGAAAATCCTTTTATGTGAAGACGGGGATATAGAGCAATGATTCGAATCTCAAAACATATCCCCGTGTTTGTATTTGATCTATTTTCACTCAACTCTCTCTCTCTCTCTCTCTCTCTCTCTCTCTCTCTCTTATATCTTATATTACTTTACATTTCTCATATTCATATAATACTTGATATTGTTTGTGTGCCTACACTTATGTTGAATCAAGAGAGCTTTTAAAGCACCTCAACTCTTAATCTAGAGGAATCTAGAGGAGTAGTTTCAGAGCGTTTCATGAGGAATTCAGGCTTACTCTTGATTACACATATTGTGTTAACAATTTAGTTTTAAATTCCGCATCATTGTCCTAGATTAGCTTGTACATTTATTCACTCCCCTTTAGGTGTACTTTCAATTGGTATCAGAGTTAGAGCTCCTGATATTTGGTTCAACCACCTAGGAATGAGATCCTCATTTGCTAATCTAGCTATTTGCTTTGTGTACGTACTCATATACACTCAAGAATTTTCTTCTCCCTCTCATGTATGATGTTTCCAACATCGATATGTGAAAATTTGAGATAAGTATATATCTCAAAGCCCTAGAATTGCATGTCTTTCTGGCCACTACCTAGAAATCTTATCTTGGTTATTTAGAGGCTAATACACAAGTCGTAGAGGCACTTAGGCACACATTAAGTGAAAATTATTTATTTTTGATTTCTCATTGTGATTTCGCTTTTGCAGTGTGGAACACATTGACTTCTCCCAAGAAACAAACGACAAACATTTTGAAGAAGAAATCTAGTGGAGATGAGTCCGACCAAGCTTGCTTCATGGTCTAAGGGATTGACTCCCTTGAGGTAACTTCAGACATTAGATGATAGTGCTACCTCTTCTAATGATTTTCATAGTAGTTGTATATATTGGATGCCCATACTTTAAATGAAGAGATTTGTATATTTTATGAAAACTTGTTAGAAAAGTATAAACTTTTAAAAAAGAAAAATTTTGATATAAAAGAAGAAAATAAAAAATTGTCTTCTAAACTTGACATGATTTTGCAAGAAAAAGTTGAAATTTCAAATGAAAGGGATTCATTAAAAGTTCAACTTGATCTTGTTTTAAATAAAAATAAAATATTAAAAAAATAAAAATGAGTTTAATGATGTTTTGAAGAAAATGAGGTTTTGTCTTCAAAACATGATTATTGTAAAAGACAATAATTTTTTGAAAATAAAATTGTTTTGATTTCTAAGGAATTAGAATGTATTTCCATTGAAAAAGATTCTTTGCAAAATGATTTTAATTCTCATGTTTGCAATGCTACTATACCTTCATCATCTTGTGTTTCTATTGCATGTTCAACTTCTTCTTCAAGTATTAAAAATGATATATATATATATATATATATATATATATATATATATATATATATATATATATATATATATATATATATATATATATATATATATATATATATATGTATGTATGTGTTGAGGAAGAGTGTTGATTGTTTGGGCTCCACTTTAAGCCAATATGCCATGAACCACACAATATTGGAATCTATGTTTCGAAAGAAACATACTCCACATATGCATGCACACTAATCACGGCATACACATGCTCAATATGCTAGCACACATGATTTTATATATGCTAATGTGTACACTTGTACACATTGTGGACGTACGGACCACCTTGCAAAATTTTGTTATGATAGGTTAAATATTTCAAATTTTGTAAATAAATATGTTTAAGTTAGAAAAGGTGCTAACCCCCATGGACCCAAGAGAGTGTGGGCACCAAAATCTATCCCTGTTTTATTTGTTGTAGGTGTGAATTCTCATAAGACGTGAGAGTATTGGTGCCTTAATGGTGATGAGTGTGAGCTTGATGGACACTACTTGGGATGCATCTCCTTTAAGAATGTTTGGTGGGAGGACCATCATGGTTTGAAGACCTAGAGACTAGTTCACTCGATTTAGTAATTATCTCTAACTCCTTGTTTCTATTCACAAGCTTTCTTAGTTTTATTATAAGCATGTCATGGTTTTCATGTTCATTATGTTAAATACATGTTTATTAGACTTGTGATGTACATAGATAGTCTTTGAGATACACTCATATTCATTTAGATTCACCTCTTTTGTGTTCTCATTATAGTTTAGCTATTGAGTATAACCTACTTCTAAAACACTTGCATTAGCCTAATGATCATATTTGTTCATGTTTTTATGCTTCATGTTTTGATTACATGTTTAGATGTAAATTTTATTAAAACTTGCACTTATACTTACACAAGTAATGAGCTATATTTGATTCTTATGTTTAGTGTCTTAATGCTCATGTGTACTCATTAGATGTATTTGTATATCCTTATTTTGATGATTCTTTCATCTTTACTTATTTTTCCTATTTTTATACATGTTTTTATGTTTAGCTTTATGTATATGTTAATTTTTTGTCCAAAGCTATAAATATACATGTCTATCCTAGAGTCATTTGCTGACATGCAATATTCTTTTGTGGACTCATTTATGTTTGGATATATATGTATAGTTTAGTTTCGACAAAACATACATATACCTTGAAGTTTGTTTATTTTGATGAAAATTGAATTTTTATGATTTTCATGCTTATAAAAGAATTTGATTGAGCCTCATTGCCTAATTCTATGATTATGTTCATTACATAATTTTTATACATTCTATATTTTGTGTATACTCATGATTTTAGTTTCATGAGCAACTATGTACTTTATAGACTTTGAGTGTCAATTTTTATATATAGTTAGCATGTTTTCATGGATATATACATGTTTATTCCTTACTTAAAGAATTTAGTACTAGTTTTCAAAATTATCTTTAAACTAGTCTTTATTCTTAAATTGGTAGAGTTTTGAAATATGTAAAAATATTTTCAAATCATATTTTTGAAACCCCTACCTTCAAAGGGCTGTTGGATGGACGACCATGTCTTGTATGCTTAAATTGAAAATCTATTTAAACATGTGTATAAAGGAAGGTAGTTATGAGTTATACACATGATTATTTTGCTATATCATTTTGTATACTCATGTTTTCTATATATGTATGGATCATATCTAAATTGATATTATATTACTTTGATCATACATACATATATATTTTCTTTTGCTAAATTAAATGTTTATACGTATTCTTCATATAGCACAATTTATTTTATGCTAAGCTTGATTCACAGTCTTATTGATAATGGTATCCTATACAAGTTTATGCATTATTTTTATTAGTATTCCATAAAGAGGAAGAAAAATTCTTGATTTATCTTACAATTGATTTTATTTTCAATCGGTATCTTACTCGCACTCTTTATGATGAAAAATATTTTGTTTTGGTATATGCTAATATTTTCAATATTAGTATCAATAATCTTAAATTGGTATTATTCTCAATTTGGTGTCTATATTACAAAATAATTTTAGTATTTACCTAAAAATTTGGTTCTTACTTTCAATTGGTATCAGCCTTTCTATTGATATCAATTGGTAAAAAGATTATTTCATTTTCAATTGGTAAAAAGATGGTTTCACTTTCAATTGGTTTCTTTCAATTGATAGTTTTTCTGTATTAAATTTTGTTTTAAAATATACTTATTAGTATTGTTTGTTTTTCTTCACCTCTTTGTTGATGATTGATAAAAATGGGAGAAGGATTTGGCTTTATATATGCATATTTTATTTTGGTTATGCAAATATATTTATGTTTACTTATATATGCATGCTTATTTATGTTTATGCATATATATTCTTTTTGTTTATGCACTTACATTGAATATCTTTATTTCATTGTTATGCATGTGTTAAGGGGGAGCTTCTATGAAGCCTATCCTTAATCAATACATATATAACCTCATAAGTTTTGTCATCATCAAAAAGGGGGAGATTGTTTGTCCAAAGGCCCGTCACCTTAGTTTTGATAATGACTAGCTTATGAAGTTAAGTTCTAATGATCTTGTATTTATATAGTTTCAGTTATTGATCAAGATCTTAGTAGGTGTTTAACTTCAACAAAGGATTCAAAATCAAGTTTCCAGCTAACACGAGTTGACCCAAAAGCTCTCGCGTCAAGATCGCATCTAGCACTCAGATGGAGTCAAGCTCTTTGGATTAAGTTTGGGTCGAGTCGTCTTGGAGATGAATATCGACGAGAAGACTTCGGTTTAGCTTTGTTTAGTTTTGTTTAGATCTTGTGTACAGATTGATTAGTCTTGATATGCTCAAGTATATACACACACAAGTTTTAAAAGTTTTGGTTTCGGTTTAACCGGTTTTGGATTTTCAAGAATATATCTTTTAGTTTCATGAATAGATTGCATCAAAAGCATTTTATATGGTTTATGTGTATATTGATATCATCTTTATACATTGTTTGGTTCGTAATGTTTAAGAAACTTATTTAATGTATATCTAGTTCATGATTTCAAGTTTTATTTTTATCAAAACTTAATTTTGGGATTTAATGTCAAAATATAGATATATCACTTACAATGTGTATTGGATTCTATCCATACAAAATATGCTTCATATGTGTTTCAAATATCATGTTTTTGTATTTATACAAGTTTTGGAGAAAAAATTTTTTATTTCAAATTTTAAGTTTTGAAAAATACAGTTTTTGTTTAAATCATATTTTCATGCCTCAAAAATAGTTCAAATAGTTTGTAATATGTGTTGATTTTTTATCACACATATTTGTACTTAAAAATATTTATATGAACTTATTTTTGTGAATTTTATGGGATTTAATTGAAATTTTTAAGGAATTATCAAGTTAGATTTTAAAACCCTAAAATCTGTTTTTGAGCCTTATGGCGGTCGACAGATCGGTCGAACAGATAAGAGCGTGGTCGATCGGTCGGTCGACTGATGTGCACAAAATGTGCACAAGGCTCTAGCCTATGGGCCAGTCGACCGTGCGATCGACCGACTAGCACTACCCAACTCTCGAGTAGGGCCCGGTTGACCGATAGGCTTTTAGCCTTGGGCCGGTCAACTGGGCAATAATCGACAGGGAATTTGCCTTGGGGCCGGTCGACCGGGCGGTCGATCGACAGTGCCAAACGGTCAAAAATTCGATCGTTGGCCGGTCGACCGGGCGGTCGACCGATAGCCCATTCTGGGCATATTTTAACCCCAACGGCTAGTTTTTCCCAAGCCCTATATAAAGGGATTTTGGGGATTGTTTCTCATAAAATTTTTTAAGAGAATTTTGACCACTTTTCTAGCGCTTTCTTACCCACATTCTTAAGAGTTTCAAAAGAGTTTTTGTGCTTCAAATCTATATCTTTATTTTTCATTTAAAGTTTTGAAAAATCAAAAGAAAATAAGTTTTTGATCTAGTTTCTTGTTCTAAAATTCTATATCTTTTCTAGAGTTTTCCCAATGTTTTCTCTTTGTATTTCTTTTCCAAATACTTTGGTTTCTCACAATCTTGAGCTATCGATTCTAAACATATCTTTAGGATTTTGTTTTGTGAGAAAAATTGTTCGTGATCCTTTGAGATCACTAAGAGTTGTTATAATCATTGGGTCACCAAGATTGTAACTTTTTCTTTACTTTAGTTTTGTACCTTTCCTCTTGTGTAGAGGTAATGTGTTTGAGAGAGGAGTTGTATCTCCTGGTATTGAGTTGTAATTCCTCAGTGGAGGTCCCTTTGTGGAAGGTACTGTGTGGACATAGTGAAAATCCTTCTGTGTGAAGGTAGGGACGTAAAGTAGTGGCTTGAACCTCGAAACATATCCCTATGTTTACATTTGATCTACTTTCTCTCGACTCTCTCTTTTATATCTTGCATTACTTTACATTGATCATATTCATATATATGCCTGATATTGTTTGTGTGCCCACACTTGTCTTGAATCAAGAGAGCTTTTAAAGCACCTCAACTCTTAATCTAGAGAATCTAAAGGAGTAGTTTCAGAGCCCTTTACGAAAAATTTGGGCTCACTCTTTGTTACACATAGTGTGTTCACAATTTAGTTTTAAATTCTGCATCATTTGTCCTAAATTAGTTTGTACACTTATTCACCGCCTCCCCCCCCCAGGTGTACTTTTAAAAACCCTTGATCGATCGACCAGAAGACAAACTGAGACAGAGAGTATAATCTCCTGGCCAGTCGACGCCCGCTTGACTGGTAATGCAGAAAAGACCCAGCAGTCGACCACCCTACGCATATCGACCCACATTCAGAGTTGATTTTTTGTTTCTTTATTTTGAATTTAGGATTTCATAGATTGATTAGGACTCTTTATAAACCTATAAGTAGACCCTTGTATCCTTTATATTTGATATTACTTTTTAATCAATAAACTTTGAGTTTTTCCTCATATGGCTCGTGGATTCGAGTTGTTCTCTTGGCTCGTGGATTCAAGTTGCTTGCTCGTGGATTCGAGTAAGACTCTCCTGAAGGCTCTCTAGAGATCGTTGGTGGTAAAACAAGATCTAGCGGGCGTTGTCTGCTTCCCGCTCCGCGTCAACTCTTGTATGATTAATCTCACACCTTCTCTTTATCGACTCATGAGCTCATCCCAACTGAGCTAGAATTCCCATTTCGATTGGATGTGAGATACACGTTATAACAAACTCCACATTGACTCATATCTGTCAACCCCAGGCAATATCTTTTGCATCATTGAGAAAAATTGTGCCCCAAGTCACTTTCGCTCCCTCTTCAAGCCAGCAAGGCAGATTACCTTTTCAATCATGGGAAGCCTCTCTCTCTCTCTCTCTCTCTCACTCTCTCATGGACAACAAAACAGACTATTTTTTTTAACATGTTAACAAGTATTTTTCGCTCCCTCCACGAACCCAGCTGACACTGTACTTAAGAATCAGGTCAGTCAATTTAAGATCCGACCGTACATTATCATCTTCATATTGTAAGATATATACATATAAAAATTCAAGTGATTTGAAGTTCGTTTACTTATTGATCTAATCGTTCCATTTGTTCTATTGTTAAAAAACCGTTAATGTTTGAACCCAAAGAAAATGGAGTAAACGAACTTCAAATCACTTGATTTTTTATATGTATATATCTTAAAGTATGAAGATGATAATGTGTGGTCGGATCTTGAAAATTCACTCGGGAAATTGATTTTTGAGTGCGACATAGGAGGGAGTTGCCTCCTGTGTCAGCTGATTTACATCTCTCTCATATGAGAGAGATGTAAATCAGCTGACACAGGAGGTAACTCCCTCCTATGTCGCACTCAAAAATCGTATTTTCCGAGTGAATTTTTAAGATCCGACCGTACATTATCATCTTCATATTGTAAGATATATACATATAAAAATTCAAGTGATTTGAAGTTCGTTTACTTATTGATCTAATCGTTCCATTTTGTTCTATTGTTAAAAAACCGTTAATGTTTGAACCCAAAGAAAATGGAGTAAACGAACTTCAAATCACTTGATTTTTTATATGTATATATCTTAAAGTATGAAGATGATAATGTGCGGTCGGATCTTGAAAATTTACTCGGGAAATTGATTTTTGAGTGCGACATAGGAGAGAGTTGCCTCCTGTGTCAGCTGATTTACATCTCTCTCATATGAGAGAAATGTAAATCAGCTGACACAGGAGGTAACTCCCTCCTATGTCGCACTCAAAAATCGTATTTTCCGAGTGAATTTTTAAGATCCGACCGTACATTATCATCTTCATATTCTAAGATATATACATATAAAAATTCAAGTGATTTGAAGTTCGTTTACTTATTGATCTAATCGTTCCATTTTGTTCTATTGTTAAAAAACCGTTAATGTTTGAACCCAAAGAAAATGGAGTAAACGAACTTCAAATCACTTGATTTTTTATATGTATATATCTTAAAGTATGAAGATGATAATGTGCGGTCGGATCTTGAAAATTCACTCGGGAAATTGATTTTGAGTGCGACATAGGAGAGAGTTGCCTCCTGTGTCAGCTGATTTACATCTCTCTCTCTCTCTCTCTCTCTCTCTCTATATATATATATATATATATATATATATATATATATATATATATATATATATATATATATATATATATATATATATATTGTGTGTTACAACAACAATTGCACTTATATGAGTATTGATATCTTTATATGGAGACTTCAAATCCTACAAACTCAAGAACAGTAATAAAATTGCAATTATAATTCATGAGAACATTTCTCTCAAAAAAAACAACAATTCATGAGTAAATAACATATAGTACGGACTCTTGGGCCGTACTTTAGCCTGAGGAGGCTCACAAATCATGGGCCAGTTTAAAATCGTTATATAGAACAAAGCCCAGAGTTGGTCGTAGCAGGCCTACGGGAGGGCAGACGTGGATCCCGTGGGTCTTTTGCAACACCAACGGTTGATTCATGTGAACAGGGACCACAGCCAGCCCCGAGACAGATGACGGCACGTGTTGGGTCCGACTCGTAGTCGAATCCTCAAATTCAGCCGTTGGATTAAGATTCGGGACCCGAACCTGTGGATCCAACGGTGAGGAAGAAGGCGAAACTTGGCTAAAGTCGTGGCATTGGGCTGGGCCTGGGCCCACCCAAAATTGGCTCTGGCGTGATCCTGACAGCTGCGTCGGCCCGATTGTCAAGTTCGAGCGCTGGTAGAGCTGAATTAGGTGGGAGGCAGCTGAAAAGTGGGACCCAGACTATCTCGTGTTTAAAAGATAACAAGTGATATGAGAAAAATAACAATTACCTACATATTTTATTTTTCCTAAAAGCAAAACATTAACCACATAGTTAAAATGTGTTTGCTAGAGTATTTGTACATTTAAAAGAAGAGATCATTTTTCAGCTCTCAAAATTCATAACTAATCTCCATGTTAACAAAGTGAGACAACCAATATTTTAAAGAGAAAATTATTAAATTTATCTTTTAATTGTACACACAACTATTTCCTAAAAAAAAATCCAACTCAAAAATCTAATTGCATAATTCCAAGTACATAAAAGTTTCAGTTGCTAATGAGGTCCGGCTCACTATAGGGTGAGTTCAAGTCTGATTACGGCCTATGTATAAAGAAAGAGAGAGTTCATCCAGAAATTTCATCATTTTCTTATCACTATTTAAACTTGAGTAATTGGTCGGTCACATAAATACTTGAGGGGCATTGACTTTTATAAGGAATCAATCAAAAGACCAGAACTCCAGCGACATGTGAGCTGCGCTTGACTTTCCACATTTCGACTCTTTTTGTCCAAGTCTTCATCATTCTCTCCTCTCTTCTCCTCCTCAAAAACTTTGACAAGAAACTGAAGCATTGATAAAACAGAGCTGGGTATATTGTAACCACTCATTGAGAGACCTCGTCAGATCTTCTCCATTGACCAGCTAGCTAAAGTCTCTTTTCTGCCTCTATTTTCTCACAGCCCCTCAAGAGGAAGAGAAGGAGGAAGAAGAAGAAGAAGAAATATTAGAGTCATCCATTTGCATGGTACAGTTCTATGCATCCTCTGTTTATTTGTTTATTTTTCTTCCAATAAAACTGAGTTGTCTTTCCTTGTAGCTGTCATTTATTTATGTTTGGTTGAAGATTAATTTCAACTTTTTCCATTCTATGTAACCTGTAAGAGGAATAGTTTATGGTTGGAATTACTTGCAGTTTCTTCAGGCTCTTTCTTTATATAAATTTTTCCTTTTTCTTTAGCAAACGGATTTCTTGGGTTTTCTTCATGCATAGAAACTGGAATATTGTCATGCAAATATGATCACTGTGACTGCTGGTCAAGCAAACATATAGGTTTTCTAGAGTTTGTTATATTAATAGAGATACCACTATTAGATTCAATTGGGTTTTTTTTTTTTTTTTTTTTTTTCTAATTCTAGATTCTTAAATGAATCCTGTAATTTTCTGCAGCTCTAGAGTTAACTTCTACAAGAAATTACAGGATTCATTTAAGAATCTAGAATTAAGATAGGTCAGTATGGAGTTTAAATCAAGCAGTGAAGATTACTTGATACATTGGCTTATTTTTATTGTTTATCAGCTTAATATAACACCAAAACGCCGAAAGGAAACACATATACTTTGAGCTTCTCATTTTAAATCATCATTACTTGATAAAATAAGTTCTGCATGTTGAACTCATTTGTTTCTATTGTTCTCTTTTGGTGCAACTGGCAGTATCTCTGTAAGATTAATTATCTAAAACTGAAATAAGGAACAATTTATCCTGATATTTATCAGTCAATTATCCTCAACATTAAAAGTTCTCATGCATACGAATCTTTGTGGTCATATATATTAGGAGACTACAATGGCCAACACAGTTGCTAGAGTGCGCTTCGTGAGATGCCCAAAATGTCACAATCTTCTTCCTGAATTTGCTGATGTTCCCATGTATCAGTGTGGTGGATGTGGAGTTGTCCTTCAAGGTAAATTTTCCCTTTATCCTTCTTGACAAAAAGTTTCAGCTTTTATCATGAGACTAATCTTAACATTCCCTTTTGCTTCTCGCAGCAAAAAACTGTAAGATTAGTAAACAGAATGCCGTTTTAGGATCACCCGAAACGAATCCTTCTAAAAGCATATCAGACAGTGAATTCTCGAATAATGGATCGACAATTTGGAAAAACAAGGGGAGAAGCATGATACAGTTCAGAATTTCTCTTCCACTTCTTCGAATGCTGAGAGTTACCGTAATGAAAAGAGCGAGGAAGTGAAGTCTTTGATAGAGAAGATGAAACAAGAGACGAGAGAATCCCCAGATTCTGTACTAAGTGCAACTGAGAAGAGAGAATCCTGTAGCAACCACCAACTTGCTTTCAGTAGCAAGGATGAGAATGGAAGCACTTGTGCTAAATCTGAGTACTCTGAGGAAGAAGTCTTTGAACCTCAGCGAGCAAGCCTCTGATATTTTGGGGTCAATCAATAAATTAGAAGCATCTCTAGAATCTCTCGGCCACAGTGTTGCCTCAGAGCAGGAAATGCTTGATAGAGAACATGAAGTTACACAAAATAACTGTTTGAATTCCCCAGCTGCTTCAGATGATGGACTGCATGATCATGTCCGCGGCAAGTATCACCAAATGTCAAGAAGAACGTTCAGAAACCAATGGGGTTCAGGTTCAGTATCAGGTTGCTCGAAAGCAAATGAGACACTGAACACCGAGAGACAAAAGCGTATGGCATCACTAGGCTCTGAAAGCTTCTATTCTGTGCAAAGCGTTTTCGAATCTGAGAAGGAAGGACCTTCTCAATCTCTATCAAAAGATTCATCTTATTCCCACAGGGATGCATCCAAGTCTCAAATGGAAGTACTTCCACCAAGTTGAAGAATCTCAATCAGAATCGATCAGAGTTACTGAAATTGGCGGAAGAACTGAAAGATCAACTAGGGGATTGTACGAAGAAAAGAAGCGAAGATCTCAATTCAGCGGGCCTCATCCTCTCCGGCCTTTATTCTTCAGCGAACGAAGAACACATCAGCGGCCTCAACAGTTCAAGTCCGCACAAATGCCTCTCTTGTATCAGCATTGCCATCTTCAACCTGATTTATGCTGTAAGAACAGATTGTGCACAACCTGTTCCAGAAATTTCTGCTGCCATTCATCGAAGGGAGGGGACCGATTGAGCATGTAGTTATGGTCTCTCTTCACACCATCAAAGGCTCGGCATTCCAAGAGATTCTGCAGACCAGTCTCAGGGGTGCGCCTTTTGTTATTTGCTACAAATGTTTCGAGATGCTCCACATGCCTGCAGACTTTCTCATATCAA
Source organism: Agave tequilana (assembly GCA_038442645.1). Lineage (NCBI taxonomy): Eukaryota > Viridiplantae > Streptophyta > Magnoliopsida > Asparagales > Asparagaceae > Agave > Agave tequilana. Next base: position 3,046 of record JAVJIF010019569.1, on the reverse strand, counting down.
CGAGGCGATTAACAAGCTCAAATGTGGTGCTGTTTTCAGAATTTTAGCGCTAACCGTTTCCTGCAAGGGCTAATGAAGTTCCCAGGCATCAACAAAGAGTGGCAATTCTTCAGAAGATCCGATTTCTTTCTCAGTAGAGTATGGGATTTCCTTTGCTGAGAGTAGCTCCACAGAGATTGAACCCGTGAGGATTTCCTCCGATAAGAGTCAAATGAGAACAGTCCTGGCTCACCGCTACATCGTCTCATGGGGTATCCTTCAGCCAGACAATTACTGTGTTAGTAACACTCAGGACTTTGTTGATGAGTTTATCAACATCACACAGCATTTAAAAGATGAAAATTTTCAGAGGGATTGCAGGTGTAAATAATGAAATTGATAGAAATAGGAGAGCCATCACATAAACTGTAAATTAGCGTATCTGCAGAACTTTTTCAGACATGGGTTTGTTTGAATATCTCTTGTTTGGAGATGAAGGCTTGTATGTTTTTTCAATTTATTTTCTGTCAATGAAATATTTGTGATATTCAATCTGTGGGATGAAAATCAGTTTATTTCAATCTCTGTATCTCTATGAAATAGCCATGACATCTTTACTATGACCAATTATTCTTGAAATTATCCTAATCTAATCCTTCTCCATAAATGAATATTTTCTTAACAAATCAAGGATTCAAGTGAAATATACAACTGGATTTCTTTGGTTTGCTGCTGGATACAAACCTATTACATCACTCAAATATAGGATTCAATTGAGAGAGAAAAAATCTACAACAAACATTTGATCGTACAAATCTAAAACATCGAAAGTACGGAAAAGAAATTAACTAAAAAAAGAAGCTAGATTGTATCATTAGTACAAAATTACAAGGAGATCTATCCTCTTTATGAATTTATGAAGATAATAGTCATGTGCACACCTCCATAAATGCACGAAAATATCCTCAATACTTCACCAATGTTTCGTGATGTTTGACAATCCTTTGCTTTCATTTATTATATTTTTCCTTCTACCAACATAGGAAACAATTTACAATGTCCATGCAAAGAAATACGAATCTAGAACAGTTATTATATAGTAAAAATGATGAACAAACAAATGAAAGCTTGAACAGTGCTTGCCATTCAAGTCCACGCTTGAAGGGTTGTCCCTTTCTTCCTCTCTGATCCTTGACAAATCCACTTATTTGTCTGATATTTTCTCATACTTTTACTGGGTAAAACTTGGAGTGTCCATTCGTATAGCATAATTCAAATACATCTTGCAACTCAAGAACAAGTCTTTAAAATCTATCAAAAAACCCTTTAAAAAAAAAAGGACTCATTATGGATATCTGAACTTAGACTTGAAGCATTGCTCAGTTTGGGGTATTATCTTCAGATTCAGCGTACAACCACCCAAATTCAGAAACACAACAGCTTTTAACTCCAGGATCATAGTAGAGTCCAGCAAAGAAATGAAAAGAACCACATATCTGAAATGGGAGAAACTCAAAATCATTTGACTATATGATTTCAACCTCTAGATGTATATCTGATGCAACTGTACTCTTAGTGCTATATACATTTTGTTATGATATCATTCTGTCTCGTCCCAAACCCTTCAAGGGGGTTTTGACAATCATGTAGCTATTTACAAATTTGAGAGGATACAATAGACATCATTGCATGGAACTTGATGCAGTTGAGAGTCTGGAATTCAAAGTCTCATTAGAATCATTGGATTGCTCCCTGCCCCTGATCTTCTGGCCGTTGGAGACTACCGTGATCCTCTGATCCTGGAGCATGTTCATGTTGGGCGCCAATAGTCGAGCATAGCGATCAAATATAGAAGTTGCTTTATAAGAAGCGCAAACTCCCTTGGAATTTTAAACCCATATGATTCACTAACATGACCCTGCAACCAAAAGTTCATAAAGTGAGCATTCATCACAGATGAAGAAAAATTAGATGAAAATGACTCATCTAACTGAAACTAAAATTTATTCAGCTCTGAAGAGATATGGTAAATCAAGTGTGAGAACTTATCTTATGAACAGGGTCTAGCATTGCATGTTAGAGATATCAATGACACACGTGATCCATGTGAAAGACACCCCTCATGAAATCAATTAGATCCTAAAATTTCTCCATGATTATAGGAACACATGGGACTCATGGGATTCATGCACCATGTGTTTCTCATTCTTTCTCTCAGTCAATATTTTCCTATTATTTCTCTCAGTCATGTTTTCCTATTGTACCTTCTAAATCAGTATAAACATGTGACCGATATGTGTATATAAATACAATCATGAACCATAGCTAATGGTATCTTGTCTTTACACAAATAAGTCTTCTTCTTATTGTTTATCTTGGTATCAGAGCAACTCCTGTACCATGTCGAGTATTTCCTCTTCATCTCCCTCGCCTCCATCCAAACACTTGCATCCATGATTGCTCCCAATCCCAACATCATTCACTTTCTAAATGTCAAACTCGACAAGGGAAACTCTCTGCTGTGACGTTCTCAGTTCCTTCCTCTTCTCAAGCTCCACGATCTCGAAGGCCTCGTCGACGGAACCTCTCTATGTCCGTCCAGTTCCTTCCTTCTACCGAGAAAGATGCTCAGCCCACTATCAATCCAGAATACACTCCCTGAATCAAGCTTGATCAGATGCTCTTATGTTGGCTTATCTCCTCGCTCACTGAGGCTGTTCTTACTCATGTCGTCGGCCTCACCACATCTCGTGCTGTATGGTGCTCTCTGGAGCGAATCTTTGCGTCACCCTCCAGAGGTAGAGTACAACACTCAAATATCAGCTGCACACCGTCAAGATGGGCACCTCTTCTATGTAAGAGTACATTCAGTCTGTCAAGTCCATCGTGGACACCTGGAGGCAGTCGCTAATCCAGTTGCCGATTCTGACCTCATCTCTACCTTACTCATGGTCTGTCTCCCGAATATGACTCATTCGTCACCTCCGTCAACACACGAGTCGACCCTGTACTGTCAGAAGAACTCATCGGTCTCATGCTTAGCCAGGAGATTTATCGTGGGCGTGCT
>JAVJIF010019568.1:0-77937 GCA_038442645.1 Agave tequilana | reverse complement strand
AAGAAGATTGGATCATATTCAAGTATACAGAACTCTATGACCAAATTTACCTTCATAGTTGATTATGCGATGACATAACTCGCATGAAAAAATCAAAATACATAAAACGACAACCTAGCATACGCCATGAAAATTTATACCTCCTTCAAACCATGCCAACCTTCTTCTCCCTTTCTATTCCTCACCTTTTGTTTTCTCTTTCTTTTTTCTTCTTCCTCCTCTTTCTTTTTCTCTCCATTTCTTATCCCCCTTACTTTCATTTCCTACTCTAATTATGACAATATTTTTTTCCCTCTCTTTTCCCCTCTTTTGTTTCCTTTCCCCCCTTTTCTTTTGTTTCCTATCTTAAAAACGATACTTCAATCGACAAGATCGCTTGATCCACCTTACCGTCGTCGAATCCAAACTTCCTCAAATTGAATTGAAACCTTTTGCTCGTAGGGACTTTCCATCGCGAAATTCAACCTCTTGGGCTCCTTGGGTCTGACTTGTCTTCTTTATTCGTGAATCAGTTTGCCTTTCTAGATATAGCTCCTTAGTACTGCTGAAATCTTTCTCCTTGGATCTATCTCACACATTGCAAAAGAAGAAAGAAACGGAGAGAGGTAATGGAGAGGGAAAGAGGGTGTACATCTGTGTGAGGAGGGGAAACAATGGGATTAATTTTGGGATTTTTTTCTCAATTTTTACTTGGGGATTTGAGGGAGGGAGGAGACTTTTATTTTTTGGTGGGGTGGAGAGGGTGGACTGGGGAGGCGGTGGTTTTTTCGCTACCTCCTTGGCTTCGACTCTCATCTGTTTATAAAGGGTGAATACTCTTTTTCCTATTATGTTAGGAATTGTGAAGCTAGTGGAATTTCATCAAGTATATACCCAGATCTTTCTCAAAATATGCTAACAAGTCCTAGAGTCAGACTTAGAATCCTACTCTATATAGACTTCAATTCCGACTTGAGTTTTAACTAGTTTGGACACGACCCCTCTTGCTCATTAGTGTTTCCATCTAATAATTATTTCACTTGAACATGGGCTCAGTTCAAAGATAACGAAATAAGACTCACAAATGATGATGGTCCTCATTATGAAATTCACTCTGCATTGCAGATCAAAATTTCATAGATGTTGGTATATTTTTTCAAGCTTTAGAAGATGTTTGATTGTGTTTCTCCTAAATCAATGCACTCCTTTTTGAGAGAGTCCAACCATTGCGAACTCTACTCTACTATTGTTTCAAATGAACACGATTTCATGGTTATTTCACACATTTCATCTAGTGAGTTATAACATCACTTTCATGGCTTCATGGTGCCAAACACACCGGTGAATTTGTACTTGTATTGTAGTCAAGATGATCCTTTAGTTATTTGAGTGTGTTTTTCTACTCTCCTTGGCTTGTTTGCACTTACTAGTGCCAAGTCTTCCTCCTTTGAAGTTGTGTCAACTATGGAAGTATTCCCCCTTCTGCATACTCCCTTCCATATCCCTTGTCATCCCCATCATCACCTTAAATTGTGATCTGCTTTGCTACAAATTTTGGGTACAAAGCAGTCTACAGTGTGTTGATATCAATGCAGAACTATTTCATTGATGTTAAGAATGTTGGATTTGAGTCGAACAAATAGTCCCTCATCGGCTAGACATAGAGATGGTCTTGAGTATATAAGAATTTGGGCAACTCCACCTAAAAGGCTAGTCTTTTAGAATGATGCCCCGAGTCCAACAATTGGTATCAGAGCCATACCCCGAACTTAGTCGTGTGTGTGGGTGATGTTCGATATTGTTGATCCCCCATTTAGCACAAGAAGGCGCAGTATTGGGCACTGTAAAGCAATTTCGCTCGCGAGAAATTTAACAGTGATGCTCATTTGTAATGGGCGTGCTGCCAACCACGTGATGTAGAAGAGTGATCGACTGCATTTGGTGCTTCACATAAGGCGTGTCTGTCCCGCACGGTGAAGAGTTGGATCTCGATTGAGCATTTGAGCTTTCATTGTGAAGAAAGTTGAGCTTACATGGAGACTCTTTGTTCGAGGGGGTATTGTTGGGATTTGGGTCGAACAAATAGTCTTACATCAGCTAGACATGGGAATGGTCTTGGGTATATAAGACTTTGGGCAACTCCACCTGAAAGGCTAGTCTTTTGGGATTATGCCCCAAGTCCAACAAAGAAATTCACCCCAAAGGGATAGTATCGACCCAACAAGAAGGAATGTTGGGTTTGATACCAAGTGATCCATAATCTATCAGAGTGGAGAAATCACTCCCTATAGTTCCATCAACACAGATGCGAAAGGTGCATAATATTTTAATTTAGAGAATAGGTGAATCACTTCTCCATCTTTTGTTCTTTTTCCCCATTTGTATTGAATCTCAATAGGAAAATGATTACACTGGTGGAAGATGCTTCTTTTTCCCTATAACCCCTGACCCTAGACATACGTGTCACAGTATCAGTACTCGATACGATGAACAAATTTGATTTGACCTTCCTGGTAGCCAGAATGAACCCAGTTTCAGTTTCGATATTTTAAAATTTTCTAAAATTTTTCTGAAAAATCTCCGAATTCAGTGTTGATCGATACCTATAATTGACTCTATGATTTTTAATTCACAAACGGAGTTGAATTTCAAGAATCTATTTTCATATTTTTCTTCAAAATCATGTTTTCAACTTTAGTATTTTTTGAAAATTTTTCTGAATTAATCAAAAATCCGATCAAACTGGTGTCGCTCGATATCATATCATTGATTGATTATGAGATTTTTAATTTGCAAACTAGACTGAATTTCTTGAATCTGATTTCACATTTCCCTCCGGGTAATATTTTCTTTTTTTACAAAATTTTTGAGAACCGTTCGGAACTAGTCAAATTTTTACCCACTAAAATAATGTTAATTAAATAACATTAAATTCATTCTTCTCCTCTAATCTATCATTTCTCCGCTCTCTCCTTTGTCTCCTATAAACTCTCTTTTCCTCTCTATCACCCAATCTCTCTCATTGTCTCTCCCATTCTCACTTTCTATCTCTACACCCCCTTTTATTTCCCCTCTCCCTTTCTGTGCTCACTGCCACCAGCCGCTGGCCAAGACCGCACCTCGGGCCAGGGCCGCGTCACTGGCCAACCACTGCTTCCAAGCTGGCCGCCGGCCAACCCTCTCTCTCTCTCTCCCTTCATATTCTTCTCCTCCTCTCTTACAGCCGCCCTGTTCCTACCCACGTTGGCGAGCTCCCCGTAGCAGTTGCCACTGGCTCTGACCCGCGCGCCGCCGCGAGCCGCCACCCCACTGCCTTTCTCTTCTCTTTCCTACTCTTTCTCTCTTTCTCTTTCTCTTCTGCCCGTCGCACCGGCGTCACCGGCGGCCAGGGGCCACTCACTACTCATGCTGGCCTAGCACCGCCGCTCTCTGACCGCTGTCAGCCGGCCCTGCGCCGCTACCGTTGCCCCCACTCCTTCTCCCCTATTCTTGATCTCTTGTTCTATCTCCCTCTCTAATGGGTTCAAACCCAACCCATTAACCTGTTGTCCAAAATTCATATTCACTTAAGTTTAATGGGTCCGGCTTGTGGATCCAAACCTGGCCCGTTAACACCCAAACCCGCACCCAAAACTTAATAAAGGTAAAATTACATAAAATCCCCTTGACAATTTAGATGTTTACATTTTAAACCTTTTTATTTCATATTTAACCTAATTTTAATTATTTTAGTGTTCGGGCGATATTTGAAGTCTATGGAGTCTGATTTGGACGATTCTTGAGCCATTGCAATCATAAAAGACGAGCTACATTCCTATATACCTATGTGAGTATTTTTGTTTTATAGATTATATTTTTCATGTTTAATTAAATTATTTGATTGTTTTATTTAATAAATCGTGATTATCGGTAAATCATTGTATATATTATTAAATAAATTGTAATTATCGGAAAACCACTGTAATTAGAATATACATGATTTCTATTTAAACATAATCAATAAAATAATAATTTATTTTATTTCTTGATTTATTATAAAATATAGATGAATTATTTAAATATCGAGTAAATATTAGATAGTGGATTAAAGAAACTCGTGATTAATAAGTTAATGATTTTTAATAAGTAAATTAATAAATACAGTGGTAATTAAAATAGATAATTATAAATAATAATTTTATGAATATTGTAATCGTTATTACAAATAAGGATATTTACCTGCTCACACTGGACAATATTATTTATATATTTTGATATCATTTTACATGGATTACATTTATTTGCTTGTTCATGTACACTTGTTACACGAATACTTTATTATACTAAACACTATTGTTCATGTATTTGTAGTACCATAACATGGATATACTATCACTTCGGATACTATCATTTCATGTACATGTATCATCGTTACATAGATACTGTTACACATGACACTATTATTTCATATTCATGTACTACTTATACACGGATACGTATTTTACTGGATGTCATTATTTCATATATTTGTATCACCGCTACACGAATACTCTGTACACAGTTATTTCTTGTTCTTATCAGATTGTTACATAGGTTCACTTGTATATATACGTTGATTGTTTCTGTATTCATGTGGTATGAATCAGTGTTCCTGCTACATGAAAATTCATGTATTCCTTTAACATAACTGTATCATGTTACTGATGTCGATATGATATTCCTGTTATTGGACATGAGAGCTATTGATATGCAATATATGGAACAAAGTGTCACGTGGAACTAAGCCACGAGGGCCACCTCTAAAATCTCACATCTCTTGTTTTTCATTTCTCGTTATCTTGTTTCATGCTATCAACAGAGCTCATGTCCTATTATCATGTTACATGTACCATGCATTGTTCGTGTTACATGCACCATTCACTTTCCCAACATGATTCTTTAGGGTTTCACTCTCCCAAAGGCTCTAGGGATTCACTCTCGTAAAGGGTTTTGGACCTTGAAAAAAATCCAAGTATCACTCAACTTGAGGAATTTGCAAAAGCTTTTTTCATTGATTTCATTCATTGTTTAAAATTGAATACATGAGGGGTCTTTTATAGAAAATTATACCCATAGTTACAATTAGAATAAAAATACTAGTCCTAAAAGAAATAAAAAATCTAAAAGAAAGAGAAAATACATGAAAAAAAACTAGTAATCCTACTACAACTCTAATTATTAAAAACAAAAAATACTAGAAATAGAAACTAATAATCCTACTACTTCTAGAACTATTAGATCCATGTTGAGGTGGCACGTATTATCCAACGTGATAGATACACAAATTTTTGGTGTCTTGATATATGTATCATACTCCAAATAGAAATAACCTTATCTTGCTCCAAAATGTTGAAACGAATCTATCGTGGTGCACTTCGGTTTATCCGTGTGTCATCCATTGGTGCTTTTCTTTTCCATCGAATTACATATCTACTAGTCATGATAACTTCATCATCCAGAATATTATTAACCTGATCAATGTATTATGTAAAATATTTGGAATTGATGAAAGGAATGATCTTTAAAAAATAAGATCAAGGGATGGCTCATCATTTAATGGATTGCTAAGGTTAAAATCAAGGCTTTTATAATCCAATAGATCTTCAATATTTAGAGTAGAACTGATACAAAAAGATTCGGGCAATCTATAACATAAACCTTTTCGTATATTTTCTTTAAAATTTGTAATAGACCAGTAATGCAAGCATGTAAATCATCACCAACATTAAAAGTTTTAAATCGTTTCTAATATCAATTCATAACTTTGACATTATTTTGAGTTATTTTATCATTAATCTCCTTGTGTAATTTGTGATGTGATTCCACATGCACATGTGATGCAAAAGATAATAATGCATACTTGATGAAAAAGATGATGCAAACTCACTTGACTTATCATGAATAACTATGAGGAAAAAGTTTATGAAGAATTTCAATTCAGTACTTAACATATGCCAGAAGGGAAAAGATGGTGTCCGCAATAGAGGATAAAGGAATTGGGGACCAAAACAGGTAACGACAGTATGGATCGGTAATAAAAGAGATGAAAAAAGTGGTGTTCGCGGTAAAGTCGGAGAAGGAAATGGATATTTGACAGTTGTGGCAACAAAAGAGACAATAGTCATGACAGTTGAGGGAAAACACTAAACTCTTTAATCATAGGAGTGACTTTCGGAGAATAGTACTATCAGGCTTAGGTGCTTCAATGTTAACTCCTTCATTGATGGCAATCTTAAATAGGCTTGGACAGTTGGCAGCAACATGCTCATAACCATGACATTTGTAGCACTTAATTGTGATAAATTTTAAAAAAGTCCCTTTTAATGCCTCTATTTTTGTTGGTGTTCTTAACATAGTCTTAAGTGGAGGTGGATGCATACTAGACCTATGGGGTTGGAAAGATGGGGAAGGTCTAGACACTAAGGCTCTATAATCATTACTCTTGAAGGCTCTACAAAATATTAAACAAACACAATCATATATGCATAAACAAGAATATTAAACATGCATATATAAACTCTCACAATTCTCTCCCCCTTTTTGTCAATTCATCAGCTAAGGGGTGAAGAAAAACAAACAAGATAAATGTATATGTGATATAAATTTATGAAGAGAAGAGACGTTAAGTTAGCTCCCTCTGCATACATGCATTACATGGAGAAGGGATGACTAAACCGTAACCCATATAAATCATAATATACAATGCATAAGCGGAGATGTTAAGCTCCCCCTACACACGTGTACCATATAAAAAAAAAGAGGTCAAGCTATTTTTTATATAAAATACACTCAACATGAATCTATATATAGAGGAGATGTTAAGCTCCCCTTGCGTATAAGCAGTACATATCAAAACAAATTTTGAAAACCGATTTAAAAAAATTTATACAACTTAAAACAAATTTTGAATCTACTTGTAATCAACAAAACAAATTTTGATACAACTTGTAATTGACAAAACAGATATTGATATACCACTTGCAGGTAAACATAAATATTATAGATAAACATCAATATAAAATCATTTTAAGTTTTAAAGAACTTTTTCTCTCTTTTTGAAATAATCACAAAATTAATGCATAAGCTTGTAAAGATACCAATTGAAAAACAACTGACATTAAGAACTAAATCAAGCTTAGCATGAAAACAATTTGTACTAAAAAATATGTATGGTCATATATGTATATATGATCAATTTAAATACCAATTTGAGATATGATGCATACATATATAGAAAACAAGTATGAGAATACTCATTAAGGCACATAAGGCATGGTCGCCAACCAACCGCCCTTATAGGGTAGAAGTCTTCGATAAATTATCAGACTTAGAAGTTTATCATAGACTTTTTAAATGAATAACAAATAATATTTTAATCATGAACCAAGAAGTTAAGGTAAAATCTTAGTGAGCCCAAAAAAAAGTGACTGAAAAAGTTAAAAAAGAAATGAAAATAAAGAGTAAACCATAGAAGAATTTACCCAAAAAAGGGGAAAAAATATAGGATTGTAAAACATTCAATTGCTATGGTTGAGGATTCCCACCTTCACTATTAACGCACCATAAGATAAAATTATTGTCAAGAACATAAGGTAAACACAACCGTGAAGAAAACAAGATTTATGTGTTTCAGCCAATCAAGTTTGGCCTACTCCATGGGGCATTAATATGAGAGATCAATTGCAAGTACAGAATTTACAAAGATTACAAGATAACCACCATCTCCTAACCTCTCTGATGTAAAACAGGATCGCAATAACCTTCGAATACAAATAAAAAAAGAAAACTAGGGTTTTATAAAGAAATAAAATGAAAAGATAGAATAGGTTGGAGAAATAACCAGATAACTTTGGGCTTCGCACCCCTTACGCGGGCTTCACACCCCTTACACCACGGGCTTCACACCCAAAACTCAAGAGCACTCTCAAGAGAATTTTAACTGGAAAAAATTTTTATTTAATTATTGTCTACTTATTCATTGAGTTGAGCCTCTTTATATAGGCTCTTACAAAGTGAACTTCTCGGATATAACCGATGTGGTACTAAAAGAAAGATAAACAAAAACAGCATCTCAAAATAAACTAAGGCATAAAAAGGTAACTGACAACTGGCATGATGTCCTCATCAATTCCCTCGGGGTGGGAGAAACCCGACCCTGTCAAGTGAGGACTTTCCTCACGAAGCATATCAATCGGGCCAAGGTGGTGGTCGTGGCAGCATCACTGGTACGTCGTGTTGACACCATGGTGGCGGAGGTGGAACTGGTCTCCGTGACGGGTTGGCTGTGAAAAACGGCAGCTTGATCAAGACATAGAGAGTAGACCAAGGCGCATCATCCCTGCTGAAGACGGAACTAATACCAGGATCCCATGGGCTAACAAACTCTCAAGCAATGGAAGCAATCCCCTTCAGAGCCCTATCGAAATCTTTAGGCCAAGCGTGCAACTTCCTCACAGCCTCAGAGCGACTCATAACCATCACCTTATCAACCGCAAATTCCTGCAAAGTACTATATGGGTACGTAGCAAATTTGTGGGTATCATTGTAAATTGCTATCGATCTAGTGATATCATCAATGTATGAAACAGAAAAATGTAATGTAGTAGTCTCAACTATCTCATTCATGTCATCACTCAGCTGCACTATTAGACATGTGAATTTCATCAATAACCAGTATGTCGCACCAACTGTTGTGTCTATACTAACAGTCTTGGGAGGAACATGGACTTACTCAATAACCTTCGAGACGTCAACTTCATCACTAGACACAATTCTAACATGTTGACTCTCTGAAGGACACTGATAATCATAATGTCCATATCCCTCACATTTATAACACTTAGCCTTAGCATTGACTAGCGTTTTGAAAGTCAAGTCTAACTTTAATGTAACATCAAAGGCATCTTCAACAGTGTCTAAGTCATAGGGGCCAGTAATAATAGCACGTTTTATTTTAGGTCGTAAACCCCAAACAAACCTAGTTAGAGTCTCAGACGGGTGCTCTCTCACGTCACTGCGATGGGTTAAGTTCTTAAACATGACAATATAATCATGAACGGACATATAACCCTGATGGAGTTTGTGTAGCTGGTCTAAGTGGGGGTTCCTATACTGCTGCTGACTAGTCATGATGACTCAAGCAAACAGCAGATGCAGTGGAGAACCCTAGAGTTAATTAAACTAAATGTATGCACTAAATAAAAATACCCTAAAGTTAAGTTCTAAATGCAAAGAAAATGCATTCCTAAAATGATGAAAAAGCGATAAATATTAATGTAACCACTAGATCGAAGCAAATAACAATTCAACTAACAAATTATAGCAATCCATATAGTAGTTGCAAGTAATCTAACAGTTAATGATTCAGGTCAAGTTAGGATATTACCTCGAGAATGGAGCAAATCGGACGCTAATCAGTGCAGAAACAAGCTCTGGACTGTGATGCGCTGATCTGCTGAGCTGAATCTGGCAGACGCCGAAGCTTGAACTAGAATATGAAGGCTATAGATGTGTAGTGTTGCTCTCCACGAATCCGCTGCTTCGAAAACGGCTCGAATCGAGCTTGAAATGAGCTCAGAATAGACGAATGTTGGGGCTCTTGGGGGACATGAAGGTTACTGTTCACGTGAACAGTAACAGGGCGATTACTGTTCACTGTGAACAGTAAAGTTTTTTTTTTGTCTGTTTTTTTTCTGTTTTCTGTTTTTTTTCTGTTTTTTCTGTTTTCTGTTTTTTTTCTGTTCTGTTTTTTTTCTGTTTTCTATTTTTTTTCGTTTTTTTTTTCTGTTTTTCTGTTTTCTTCTTTTTTTCTTTTTTTTTTCTTGCAAAGTTGATCTGAATAAATCTAAATCTAGATTTAGATCTAGATCTAACAATAATTGAATTTTTTTTCAAAGTAGATCTAGATTTAGAGATCCAGATCTAGATTTAAGATTTGGGGAAGAGAAGAAATTCAAAGAGGATTGGGAGCAAAGCTCTGATACCAAATTGATGTAAAACAGGATCGCAATCACCTTCGAATACAAATAAAAAAAGAAAACTAGGATTTTACAAGAAATAAAATGAAAAGAGAGAATAGAGTTGGAGAAATAACCAGATAACTTTGGGCTTCGCACCTCTTACGCGGGCTTCACACCCCTTACACCACGGGCTTCACACCCAAAACTCAAGAGCACTCTCAAGAGAATTTTAACTGGAAAAAGTTTTTATTTAATCATTGTCTACTTATTCATTGAGTTGAGCCTCTTTATATAGGCTCTTACAAAGTGAACTTCTCGGATATAACCGATGTGGTACTAAAAGAAAGATAAACAAAACACAGCATCTCAAAATAAACTAAGGCATAAAAAGGTAACTGACAACTGGCGTGATGTCCTCATCACTCTCCCTTTCCCTCATCTCATCCTATCCTTCACTCATTCCAAGCCCGAGAGAAATACAATAAAAGTCAAGCCATCTCTTCCTGCCATAGGGGGTACTTATATATAATTTATTATAACCAAATCCTAGCCCTTCCCATCTCTTAATGGGAACCCACATTAATAAGTAATTTTGGGCCAAATGGCCCAAGCACAAAACAAATTCATGTGATCCAATCAGGCACAAAGCCTACAAATTATTCATGGCCAATTGAATACTTAACCAGATACAAGACACAACCCCAATAATCTCTGTTTTGTCTGGAGATACACTATTGATCTCTCCATCCTCTTCCCCAACAACACTACATATATACCATGCTTCACCTCCAACAGATAATCCTCGTCATCTCTAACTCGACACTCGTGACCATCAAACCATGCTCTACCTCGAGCACTCATTATGATTGCACCATGCTCCACTTGGCACAAACATTATGACTGCCACTAAAGAGAAATTTGATGACTCTATAAACCATGTGCTACTTAATGTTGGAAATTGGGAGTAACCACACTCATCAAAACATGAGGATACTACACTGCATCCTTACCATGAAATCAGGTCCAATTGTTGACACATGATTAACCTGATCTACATTGATCCCCTGATCATCGTCAATTTTCAATTGATCTGTAAGAACCTACTCCAAACAATGGAATTTTCATAATGTGTTTCCATCCAGAATGCTATAAACATTGGCCCATGGATCACCTGAATCCGCCACTGATTCCCCAATCCAACCTTCAAACAATCTCAATCATCAATTACAACCATAACCCATCAATGTTTTTTTTTTTAATTTACAACCTTTGGAGTTGGTTGTTCACCGAAGATAATAGAAACTACCTAAGCAAATATTTTCGTCACATGAAGAACTCACGCGATTTCTTCTCCCTATCACAAGGAGACAAGATGGCCAGCTGCAATAGGCTGACCTTAGTTGTGTCCTTCAACCACTCTAGTGTGGCACTTACATGTCAGTGCCGAAGCCCTACGTGCCCACACACTCATTTCAAGAACCACTGCTTCACTTGGGCGCTTGTCCCTACACATTACTGTTACGTTGACCAATGCCACAAACACAGAACTTGCTGCTCATGCACAACAACACGCCTTTCACTGGCCACTTGTGCAGCCTCAATCGCTGCTGCAAGCTGCTCACCCTCCTTGTGCAGCACCATCATTTCCCTTGTTTGCCACTGTGCCATGCTTGTTTGCATCAACAATGGCTGCTCCCTGCATGCACAACAGATGTTGCCATGAGAGCTGAATCCAGATCTGGACAACCATGGCCCTCATTCTCAGATCTAGGAGCTCAGGTTAGTTCTAGCTACCAATATTTAGATCAAGCCCACTCCATTTGGACTACTCTAAAACCCAACAACGCATTAATACATTTCCTACCACTGGATTTCTTTATCTTCTTTTGCTTCCTGATGCCTCCACAGTTCACCAACTCGACGTCAATACCATCTCGCGTCGGGGCATAACAGGGGTGGGCGGCGCACCCCACCACAAACTTCCGAAATCCCCTTTCAAGTATGTAACTTAGCTCGCCTATCCTTTAGTTTAGGCACATTTATTGCCTTCTACAGCACAAAGTAATATTACAATTATGCAAAATCTGTCTAATATCCCACTAACATAGGTCATTGTTAAATGCACACTACTTTTTGTTATTCTGCGCACTCACAGATATACCTTATTTCTCTAATGAAGTAGATTATTAACTGGGGTTTGATTTTTAAATTACCAAATCAATTTGGAACAAAATAATCTCTTAAATTAGCAACCAACTCTCTTGATTTTAGCATCCATCTCCTATCCTCTGCATTTTTCAATTAACAAATCACAATGCTAAATCTAAGCTAAGCATTTTTTTTATATTTTGTTAAGATAAGATAAGCATGTTTTTATCTCAATTGGAGCTTGGTTAGATATGTGACCTCCTTTTGTATCATATTAAATAGAACTTCTTTTAGTTGTGTAAACTTTTTCCTTCTATACAAAAGATTAAGAGGTATTTATACAGTTCACATAACCAAGTCTTAACGCTTTGCATCTCTTATTGGTACCTCACTCTAATAGCCGATCCTTACTCAAATTAGCCAAGCCCAGAAGGACTTTCTGTGATCCAATAGCCACAACCATGCACAAAAGCCCAAAGGCACAAAGCTAATTGGATACATTAGAATCCCAACAATAATTTACCTCCTATCCAAAAGGATTATATACACTTTATCAGGAGAAACACCTTAATCACTAATAAGAGACGAGCTAACAATTTATATTAACTCGTTGAATGATATTATGGCTATAACACAAAGTTAAAAACAGAAACAAATCAAAAGATAATCTTGCATGTAAATAATTCAAGTTCAATTTAATCATATGTTTAGGAAACTTTAGAAGACGGTAAACAATCACATTATTTGAAATATTAGATTGCCAGAATTCAGAAACCATTTTATGACAGGAATAAAGGTTCCCTTTATCATCTTAGAGTAGTGTAATCTTTCCACACAATATTTATAGAAAATATCACCTATTTCCAATTAACTCAGATATGATATATATTGAATATGTGAAAAAATCTTGATTTAATACTGCATTTTATTTTATTAAAATGCCAAAAAATGCAGAGTATTTTCACCTCAAAAGTCTTATCACATGCATATGGGCTTTCCAGAGCTGCAACACATATTCGCGCAACCTCTTCCCTTGATATCTTCCCCTGTAATCAATTAGAATGTCAGTCTTCTCCTCTTGTCCTTTCACAAATTTGCCAAGTTTGCAAACCCACAAATCAAAAAGTTATGTTGTCTTGTCATAGATGCATCTTGTTAACATGTCAAACATAACCTCCGCTGGTTGATTACCTCAAATGAATGACAATAACCAAAATATTGATACCACATGAACATATTAAATGTCAAGAGGGAGTCTGAATACCGTTATATTGTCTCCCTGGTCAAATATGAGATCAGCTCCTGCAGGCTCTTCTGTTAGTGCACAGGGTCTGACTATGGTGTAAGGAATACCACTTTCCCGTATCAAATCCTCCCCCTGTAAGGTTAAACACAGAACAGTAGACATCAACAATTTGGTTAAAAAGACAATCATCTCCAACAAAGCTCATTAATAGTCTAAGAGACTAACCTATTATACTATGTCACAACATTAAGCTACAATAGATAATAAAACAATTGTCAGCATAGACAATATAATTATAAAACTTAGCTGCCTATTGATGTTGTATTTTAAGTTCTTTTTTTAATAAAGAATTTGATCTGCATTTTTTTATTTTTTATAAGTTTACAGTTTAAACAAATGCATCATCAGAAATACATGTCTCGTGTGTACAAGATTCCTGCCGAAACTCTTAAGTATATGTTTAGCTTGTGCCTCCTCATTTGTAGTCTTTTCCTATCATTATTATCATCATCATTTCCATCCAAGAGTTCTACCATCAAAATGGGCTTTGTTCTGGAGAATGAATCAACGTTGAGTACCGCAAAATTCAGTTTACCAAGTGCTTACAACTGGAAGAGAAGACCTTATATTAGAAATTAAAAGAAAAGATATAAATCCCTAACAAATATTTTGATAAGGCTCCTGCAAACTTGAATTTGGGCAAGTTCCCCATATTATAAGGAAAGACTGCTGCGTGTCCTGGATATTTCTCATACAAATTCTAGATGTAACCAAGGTAAAAGCTTAATCATCCTCATAACATGACCTATATGGGAGGATTAGATTGAGGTGGTAGAAAGCTCTTGCAGAAGTGAATGGTAGCGTGCACGAGTGTTTTAGTTGGGACAATAGGCATTGATTGACAGAAGATACATAAATTTTTCTCTGGAATGATAGAAGATGATGCGTGGATAACATTTTTTGAAATTCTAAGCAGTAATGCAAAATTTATTCTCAATTTTTATCAGGTTCTATCTGGTACTGTTGTTGACAGGATATTAACCTTTTTTACTGACTGTGCTGTTGCCTACAGAATCATTTACAACCATAACATAGCATCCATATGGTATCAGAGGCATGGTCACTATATTCACGGAATATTTGAATAATTTGCAAAACACATAACAGGGAAACTCATTCACGTATAGCTTGGTCAAATAATTTTACTGTATTGCGACTTGTATGTAAATTAATCAAGAAAATATGCAAATTTATAATAAATTTTGAATTTTCCCAATAATATTGAAAATCATGTTCGTGAATCCGAACCTGCAATCATCTAATGCATTAACCTCTAATCCAGATGACTCTTCCTGTCAAGATTTGGTATTTTATCCTTGAGTACACAGGTCTAGTTTTACCAACTAATACCATACTATCCATAATTTTTCGGACATTTCCCAAATTCTGAACCTTTGACCTCGCGAATTATTCCCCAAGGCTGAACTTGTGATTAAGATCAGGGGCTGAAGAAACTGATGAACACACTGAGAATAGAAAAGACTTTAAGCGAAGCCTGTCCATTCCACATGAAGCTTGGTTTGATGTCCCATCTGGGCATTGATAGAGACATGTTAATGGATTCATGAGCTCATTGAATTGTTTCTTTCTAGGCTTTTGCACTCAACAAGTGTTGCAGAGCCCATGTTCAATGAGCATTTTTATGGATGCTTGTTTTATTTTCAGACTTGTGTTGTCATGGTTGAGATAAAGGTGGAGCGCACATGTTATTGCATGAATAGGGTTCCTTGGTGTGCACGCACTTTTGCATTTGATCCCTTAATGCATCTTGGTTCAATCATATTGACACTGGTCAAAGTAGTTTTCCCAAACCATGCATGGAGCTTTCACATTGAAGTCGTGCAATGTAGACAGCTTACAGTAAGATGAAGAAACCCATCAATATCCTATTGCCAATCCACCCCTGTTCTTGTTCTACAACATCCATAGTGGCTAAAATAAGAATGTACTTGAAGGTTTCTTATCTACGGATCGAGTGATTACTGAAGAAACAAAATTGAATGGAAAGAAAGATTTTTAATGAGATTTTTGTTTCTTAAAAGCATTCAACCCTGCAACGCATTTGACGTCTTGCAAAATCTAATCTATGGCGTGAATTTGAATTTAGACTTATATTGTCCTCTATTATTTTGGCATGGTTGTTTTGACAAACCATCTGAGTTTGTCAATACAATTTTGAGGTCTATGTACATGATTCCTAGAAAATTAAGTACATGGCAAAATTTGAAAAATACAAGATCATTCTCTAGTCTGAATCTAGGCCATTGGGGTTCACTAAAGGTTTGGGCACATGCCACTTAGCACATAACAGAAGGCTCTACAGTTAGAACCTTATCTTAGTCTGGAACATTAATTTCCATTTTTGTATATAAATTATTAAGAACATTTTTAATACAAAAGAAGTCAAGTACTGTTTTGAGCATACTCAACTTTGAGAAAATCTGTGAGAGCCTCTTTGAGTTCTATGAGTTTTCTTAAAATAATCCACACACCACACCCCAACGCTCCCCACCCAACCCCAGAGACACGCACACACACACAACCAAAAAAAACCACCCACAATTTTTGTACAGTTAATGATGAATAATTTACAAGATGTCTTTTTCATTAAGCAGATGGCACAAAATTTTAAACTAAATACATCATTCAGGATGATATAGTTTTATGTATAACTTTTCAAGAAAAATTGATTTGTTTTGAATATGAAACAGTTATAGTATTACTTGGAAACTGATGTTGCTACACTAGTCCACCCTGGTCACACGCGCGCGCGCGCACACACACATATTTTGAAATCTATCAGGGTATTTGAGGCCCACAACGCGGACAATGAGTTTGACCCCCCGACCAATCCCACGGGTCCCGTAGCCCCCGCCTTGAGAATTTCCCACCACGGAACAGGGTAAATCGCGAGCCGAAACCAGGGGGCGAAATATGTCCACCAAGGGCCTTGAACCTAAGCCACATGGGGAGCAAACCCAATAACTTGCCACTAGGCCACCTTGGTAACATACATATATATATATATATATATAATATATTATATTATATATATATATATATATTATATATATGGAGAGAGAGAGATAGACTTGTGTCATTCCGGTTGGATTTGAGCCCCAAACCTTTCTACTCAAATACAACCCTCCGACATTCGAATACAAGATCCACTCCGTTGAAGTTGATCTATATTATTTCAAGTATATATAAATCAAAAATCAAGTGTTTTGAATACTTTTTGTCCATCCATCAAGCGGCGCAAAATGGACAGCCGAAAGTAGTGAGTTGGTTAGATCTATGTCTTTAAACATACATATTCTCGATCCGGCCATTTGATCATGATCTAAACATTAAAAAACCCTACAGAACAATTTGTTAGGTTTCAAATATTCTACACTGTTAAACTAACCAACTAACTATTTAAGTTGTCTGTTTTTCTCCTACTTGATGCATGAGGAAAAAGTATTCAAAATACTTGATTTTTGGTTATAGATACTTGAAATAAGATAGATCAACTTCAACGGAGTGAATCTTATACTCGAATGTCGGAGGATTGTATTTGAGTGGGAAGCAATTGGATTCGAATCCTTCCAGAATATATATATATATATATATATATATATATATATATATATATATAGAGAGAGAGAGAGAGAGAGAGATAGACTTGTCTCATTCTGGAGGGATTCGAGGCTGAATCCTTCCCACTCAAATACAGCCTTACGACATCCGAATGCAAGATCCACCCCCACTGAAGTTGATCTACATTATTTTAAGTGTAACACCCATATCTTGCAATACATGAATTAATAGTGAAAAATAATACTTATAAAGTGTATGTGTATTTTATTTTAAGGAAATTGTTATTTTTAAAGTTGAGATATTATTTTAATTAATTTTTGATTATTATCTTCATGATTTTTATTATCTCATTCTTCTTTCCTTTGTTTCAAGCCTAAGCTCAATAGCAGTCCCAAATTCAATTCTTTCAAAAAAAAATATATAAAATAAAAAATTAGAAAACCTGCATTTGAGAGCGTAACAGGGTTCGAACCCAGGCCACTCCAATTATGAATTGAATGCACAGGCCACCAAGGCACCTTTGGCTTTTGTCATGAAAGGATAACATTTTATTTAATTCTCATTTGTTTACCCTTTTAATTCGGAAACAAACTTTTTCGATTTGCTTAGATCATGTCCCAACTAATCCAAAACAGATCATATCTATTAAAATCCTCTCCTAACGAATTCAAAAATAAATCCTAACAACCTATCTAAAAATCCCAACAACCCAGATCTATCTCCTCCAACATCCCATGGTGACCTATCCCACTCTCCTCTTTGCCGCCGGAGCCCCATCGTGGCCGTAGTAGCAGCAGCCCCGAGATTCCAGCCGTGGACGCGCGAGGAGGCGAGGTTCGTGAAGGACACACCCCCATCGATCTCACGTAGACATTTGCTGTGAGTCCCCTTTCTTGCTTCCTGCACTTTTTGGATTTTGGGATTTAAGGCCATAAATTTTTGGATAGAAAACATTATGCTTTTAACCTATGTGCTTGTGCTCTCTCTCTCTCTCTGTGGAGGTTGTTAACTTTGTGACTTCTTCTTCTTTGTTCCCTTTTATTTGTTTTATCTTTTGATTTGGTGTTGAATCTTTATCCTGTTTATTAGTAGTGACGGTATATATGGCCTAGTACTGTTTTCATTATTTGCTTCGCAACTGTAATGTTTTCCATTGCATGGTGTGGGTAGTTTTATTCGCCAATGAAAATAGAAGCAGGCTTAGATGCAGAAACAGGCATTAATCAGTAATTTTCCAGGCAGTGCTATTTTATGTGTTTTCTGGAATTATTATTCATGATGGGTATGTCTGTAAGATTTTGTTGCACTTTAGGCTCTTAATAGCCTTAACACTTGATTTTATATGTGATTTAGGAAAATGTTTTCACTGTCTAGAGTTGAGGATGGATAAAATTGTATTAGAAGGAGGGGCTATCGTCCTCTTCTGCTGTCAAATAGCACATGATTATAAGTCAGGACATTTAATACAAACTGTATGTTATGATATACATATTGCTGAACACATTACTTATACACGACACTCGCTTATCAGGCTAGCGTGTTGCTTGTACATATTTTCACTATGCAAACTCTTGACTTTCGATAAGCTTTTCTAGCTTCTGGCATATTATTCTTTGATGTGTTGGTCTACCCATTCAGAGCTAAATGCAAATATCTATTACCTGTCCATATCCACATGCAATGGGTAAGGTATGTGTCCATATCTTCAAACCTTATGCGTTAACCTGGTAGCTACAACAAAGTTTTACGCACCCGCTACTCAGTCTGGAAACCATTCATATTAGGGCTTGGCCGAGTCTAATTTTGGAACTTGTTAAGGATCTGGGTCCTTGTATAGTGATATCCGGACCCGGACCCGTTCCGGATTAGTGTCATTGTGAACCCGCCACACAGGAGAGTCAAATCCAACTTACATGGTTAGGAGGTTAGGACTTGTTAAGTCATTTAAAGGTTGCAGACAAAGGATGGAAGCCTAATAACTAGGAAAAGAATATTACCTATGTAGCATTTTCATGGTGTCTGAGTTGGTTATATTGTTAATTTAGACCTTGAAAGCTCTATACAACATGTCCAATTGGTAAATTGTTGTGATTAATGCCATAATGTGTCAATATTAATATGGTAAAATTTCCATGACCAATATAGAACTCTTGAACCAGCAGAACTCTTTGTTTGATTAAGAAAGCTCTTTGCTGGGTATAGGACATTCATGTGTGCCTGAGTGTATGTGAGTGTAGGGGAAATTCTATCCATGCGTGAGTTTATGTGCTGTTAAATGTTCTCAGGGGGTGTGTAAATATGTATAGCGTGCATGCAAATGTTTTAAGTGAATGGATGTGTGTTTTGAATGTATGTGTGTATGTGCAGTGTGTGATTGGGTGTTTGCACATATATAGGTATATGTAGTGTATATAGTTATGTATATGTAAGTACATGTGCATGACTGTGTGTACGTGTGACCTTGACTGTCCAGTTGCGTGTTATGGAGATCCGGACCCGATTCGGATTCGTACTCATTGTGGGCCTGATACATAGACGATTCGAAGACCGATCCATGGGATGATCCGTAAATCAGTATCAGTTCGTGCAATGAAGATCAGACAACGATTCGGTTCCGAAACGACGTCCATTCAGGTGAGTGTTTCTCTTCATCATTTTGTGAGTGTTTCACTTATCTGTTTAAATTTTATGAGTATCTTATTTCTTTGTTTTGTGAGTATCACTTCTTGGTTAATTTTATTATGAGTGTTCTTCATTTTCTTATTGAGTATCTTGATATTATTTTATGTGAGTGTTTTAACTTGTTCCAATATGCGTCATTATGTTTAAACAGTTCATGCATGTCAATTCTTGTTCATGTTCACATTTACATATTAAAAGCATAATCAACAAACCCCAAAAGACTACATTGCTGATTCTGAATAGATATAATGATATCACTTAGATAACCTGACTAACTATATGACTTCTGCCTGATAACTATCTTGTCCATGTTACTTAATTGCTGGGAAAATATTATTACACGGTAACAACACCCGCATGTTTACTTGTTATATGTTCATGTTATATCGGTATCCTGTTCCTTGATACATTATACTCCTGTTGTACCGGTACCTTGACTTTCACATGTTGATATTGTTACCGTGACCACCACTTAGTCATCCTAGAGATTTAAGTAACATGTATACTAAATAATCTTGATAAACTAAAACATGATAACACAACTTGCACTGGGATTGGGGAGATTGATGGAGGAGACAGCGTCCGTATTTTGGGTGGACTTAGGATTTAGGTTGCGCAGCCGAAAGAGGGTTCCACTGCAGGGTTCCCGTGGGGTGACTGACACCCCGTCCTGTTTCCTGTTATACATGTTACACATGTACCTGTTCCTGTTTACATGTTCCTGACTACCTTGCGGTAGGTCCTGGTTCAGCGCCAGGAGTCTGGGCCGTGGTCCCGGGTATGCACGGGACCCACCTAAAACATGGACAATGTCTCCAACCGATCAGTTTCAATAACTTAAGGGCATCGATTGGCATATGTGGTAGGCGTAGTATGGGATGCGTCTATTACGTGTGACAATTGGTGTTCGCTGACATAATTAATAATAAACTGTTGATGCTTTGTGACTGACTGTAATCACCTGGTTGAATATCTATATCATTATGTTAGACCCATGATTGTAACCAGAACCAGATTTATGACCAGATTTGGATACCAGTCTAGTGACATGTGATAGGTTACACATCTAGACATCTGTTGTTTGCTAAAGTTGCTTTACTTGTCTTGTACCTGTACTCTTATTCT
Source organism: Agave tequilana (assembly GCA_038442645.1). Taxonomy (NCBI): domain Eukaryota; kingdom Viridiplantae; phylum Streptophyta; class Magnoliopsida; order Asparagales; family Asparagaceae; genus Agave; species Agave tequilana. The sequence continues at coordinate 57,138 of JAVJIF010019568.1, read as the reverse complement.
TGCTATCTTTATTCGTGTTGCTTTCATGTATATTATTGTTCAGTTATTCATCTTGTTAATTAGTCTCTTATATTTGCAGTTGTTCTTATTAGTATTTATGCACATTGTTTATTCTGCACGAGCTCTTCCCCTTTACACACACACTCACCATGGTCGCGTTCTGACGACCCTGGATTTGCACGTCCAGATATTGGACGATTGTTCTAATATACAGGTGTTCGACGAGACTGTACGTCTTGCGAGGAACTGGACGCTCTTTCTTCTGTTTCTGGTATTTCATCTCTTTTATATTCTGTCATTTCCTGATTCCATTTTTTTATCGCTTTCAGCTGCCATTTTTCTTATCATTATTCATTTTCTATCATGTGTAGTCATTATATGTATTATTGCAGTGATCACTGATTACATTAGCCCTGATTTATAGCTTGCTCAGGTTACTTTTAGGCTTAGCGTGTATACGTGGGGTATTTTCCTCGCGTATATACGTCGCCATAACGTCTCCGTATCTTTAGGATCGGGGCATTACATATTGGTATCAGAGCCAGGTTCAACATAAAAAGAGAATATAGTTCTTACCAGTAACTTGAAACAAGTTATAATTACACTGCAATATACATATACTATTCGCACGATGATATTGAGTCCATTTGGAATTGATCGTTCTCTCTTTTGAGATCCATCTCTTAAATCTTTTGATATCCCTAATTCTAACTCTTTTTCTAGAAGTAATCTGGATTCCATCTTGATTCCTATCATCTTTCCCATTCTATTTTTCCTGATTTTGCCCCCTGAGTTTGATCACTCTCTTTTGAAGCCGGTAGCAGAGATCAGAGCACGCAGCGTAAGCGTGGTGAAGTCTTAATGCAGTGAGAAGTGGTGTGTAAGCTTTATCTTCTTCCTAATTGATTTTTATCATTCCCTACTTTATTGAAATTTCGAGGACGAAATTTTTATAAGGTGGGTAGAATGTAACACCCATATCTTACAATACATGAATTAATAGTGAAAAATAATACTTATAAAGTGTATGTGTATTTTATTTTAAGGAAATTGTTATTTTTAAAGTTGAGATATTATTTTAATTAATTTTTGATTATTATCTTCATGATTTTTATTATCTCATTCTTCTTTCCTTTGTTTCAAGCCTAAGCTCAATAGCAGTCCCAAATTCAATTCTTTCAAAAAAAATATAAAATAAAAAAATCAGAAAACCTGCATTTGAGAGCGTAACAGGGTTCGAACCCAGGCCACTCCAATTATGAATTGAATGCACAGGCCACCAAGGCACCTTTGGCTTTTGTCATGAAAGGATAACATTTTATTTAATTCTCATTTGTTTACCCTTTTAATTTGGAAACAAACTTTTTCGATTTGCTTAGATCATGTCCCAACTAATCCAAAACAGATCATATCTATTAAAATCCTCTCCTAATGAATTCAAAAATAAATCCTAACAACCTATCTAAAAATCCCAACAACCCAGATCTATCTCCTCCAACATCCCATGGTGACCTACCCCACTCTCCTCTTTGCCGCCGGAGCCCCATCGTGGCCGTAGTAGCAGCAGCCCCGAGATTCCAGCCGTGGACGCGCAAGGAGGCGAGGTTCGTGAAGGACACACCCCCATCGATCTCACGTAGACATTTGTTGTGAGTCCCCTTTCTTGCTTCCTGCACTTTTTGGATTTTGGGATTTAAGGCCATAAATTTTTGGATAGAAAACATTATGCTTTTAACCTATGTGCTTGTGCTCTCTCTCTCTCTCTCTCTCTCTGGAGGTTGTTAACTTTGTGACTTCTTCTTCTTTGTTCCCTTTTATTTGTTTTATCTTTTGATTTGGTGTTGAATCTTTATCATGTTTATTAGTAGTGACGGTATATATGGCCTAGTACTGTTTTCATTATTTGCTTCGCAACTGTAATGTTTTCCATTGCATGGTGTGGGTAGTTTTATTCGCCAATGAAAATAGAAGCAGGCTTAGATGCAGAAACAGGCATTAATCAGTAATTTTCCAGGCAGTGCTATTTTATGTGTTTTCTGGAATTATTATTCATGATGGGTATGTCTGTAAGATTTTGTTGCACTTTAGGCTCTTAATAGCCTTAACACTTGATTTTATATGTGATTTAGGAAAATGTTTTCACTGTCTAGAGTTGAGGATGGATAAAATTGTATTAGAAGGAGGGGCTATCGTCCTCTTCTGCTGTCAAATAGCACATGATTATAAGTCAGGACATTTAATACAAACTGTATGTTATGATATACATATTGCTGAACACATTACTTATACACGACACTCACTTATCAGGCTAGCGTGTTGCTTGTACATATTTTCACTATGCAAACTCTTGACTTTCGATAAGCTTTTCTGGCTTCTGGCATATTATTCTTTGATGTGTTGGTCTACCCATTCAGAGCTAAATGCAAATATCTATTACCTGTCCATATCCACATGCAATGGGTAAGGTATGTGTCCATATCTTCAAACCTTATGCGTTAACCTGGTAGCTACAACAAAGTTTTACGCACCCGCTACTCAGTCTGGAAACCATTCATATTAGGGCTTGGCCGAGTCTAATTTTGGAACTTGTTAAGGATCTGGGTCCTTGTATAGTGATATCCGGACCCGGACCCGTTCCGGATTAGTGTCATTGTGAACCCGCCACACAGGAGAGTCAAATCCAACTTACATGGTTAGGAGGTTAGGACTTGTTAAGTCATTTAAAGGTTGCAGACAAAAGATGGAAGCCTAATAACTAGGAAAAGAATATTACCTATGTAGCATTTTCATGGTGTCTGAGTTGGTTATATTGTTAATTTAGACCTTGAAAGCTCTATACAACATGTCCAATTGGTAAATTGTTGTGATTAATGCCATAATGTGTCAATATTAATATGGTAAAATTTCCATGACCAATATAGAACTCTTGAACCAGCAGAACTCTTTGTTTGATTAAGAAAGCTCTTTGCTGGGTATAGGACATTCATGTGTGCCTGAGTGTATGTGAGTGTAGGGGAAATTCTATCCATGCGTGAGTTTATGTGCTGTTAAATGTTCTCAGGGGGTGTGTAAATATGTATAGCGTGCATGCAAATGTTTTAAGTGAATGGATGTGTGTTTTGAATGTATGTGTATGTGCAGTGTGTGATTGGGTGTTTGCACATATATAGGTATATGTAGTGTATATAGTTATGTATATGTAAGTACATGTGCATGACTGTGTGTACGTGTGACCTTGACTGTCCAGTTGCGTGTTATGGAGATCCGGACCCGATTCGGATTCGTACTCATTGTGGGCCTGATACATAGACGATTCGAAGACCGATCCATGGGATGATCCGTAAATCAGTATCAGTTCGTGCAATGAAGATCAGACAACGATTCGGTTCCGAAACGACGTCCATTCAGGTGAGTGTTTCTCTTCATCATTTTGTGAGTGTTTCACTTATCTGTTTAAATTTTATGAGTATCTTATTTCTTTGTTTTGTGAGTATCACTTCTTGGTTAATTTTATTATGAGTGTTCTTCATTTTCTTATTGAGTATCTTGATATTATTTTATGTGAGTGTTTTAACTTGTTCCAATATGCGTCATTATGTTTAAACAGTTCATGCATGTCAATTCTTGTTCATGTTCACATTTACATATTAAAAGCATAATCAACAAACCCAAAAGACTACATTGCTGATTCTGAATAGATATAATGATATCACTTAGATAACCTGACTAACTATATGACTTCTGCCTGATAACTATCTTGTCCATGTTACTTAATTGCTGGGAAATATATTTACACGGTAACAACACCCGCATGTTTACTTGTTATATGTTCATGTTATATCGGTATCCTGTTCCTTGATACATTATACTCCTGTTGTACCGGTACCTTGACTTTCACATGTTGATATTGTTACCGTGACCACCACTTAGTCATCCTAGAGATTTAAGTAACATGTATACTAAATAATCTTGATAAACTAAAACATGATAACACAACTTGCACTGGGATTGGGGAGATTGATGGAGGAGACAGCGTCCGTATTTTGGGTGGACTTAGGATTTAGGTTGCGCAGCCGAAAGAGGGTTCCACTGCAGGGTTCCCGTGGGGTGACTGACACCCCGTCCTGTTTCCTGTTATACATGTTACACATGTACCTGTTCCTGTTTACATGTTCCTGACTACCTTGCGGTAGGTCCTGGTTCAGCGCCAGGAGTCTGGGCCGTGGTCCCGGGTATGCACGGGACCCACCTAAAACATGGACAATGTCTCCAACCGATCAGTTTCAATAACTTAAGGGCATCGATTGGCATATGTGGTAGGCGTAGTATGGGATGCGTCTATTACGTGTGACAATTGGTGTTCGCTGACATAATTAATAATAAACTGTTGATGCTTTGTGACTGACTGTAATCACCTGGTTGAATATCTATATCATTATGTTAGACCCATGATTGTAGCCAGAACCAGATTTATGACCAGATTTGAATACCAGTCTAGTGACATGTGATAGGATACACATCTAGACATCTGTTGTTTGCTAAAGTTGCTTTACTTGTCTTGTACCTGTACTCTTATTCTTGCTATCTTTATTCGTGTTGCTTTCATGTATATTATTGTTCAGTTATTTATCTTGTTAATTAGTCACTTATATTTGCAGTTGTTCTTATTAGTATTTATGCACATTGTTTATTCTGCACGAGCTCTTTCCCCTTTACACACACACTCACCATGGTCGCGTTCTGACGACCCTGGATTTGCACGTCCAGATATTGGACGATTGTTCTAATATACAGGTGTTCGACGAGACTGTACGTCTTGCGAGGAACTGGACGCTCTTTCTTCTGTTTCTGGTATTTCATCTCTTTTATATTCTGTCATTTCCTGATTCCATTTTTTTATCGCTTTCAGCTGCCATTTTTCTTATCATTATTCATTTTCTATCATGTGTAGTCATTATATGTATTATTGCAGTGATCACTGATTACATTAGCCCTGATTTATAGCTTGCTCAGGTTACTTTTAGGCTTAGCGTGTATACGTGGGGTATTTTCCTCGCGTATATACGTCGCCATAACGTCTCCGTATCTTACGATCGGGGCGTTACATTAAGTATCTATGAATCAAAAATTAAGTGTTTTGAATATTTTTTGCCTATCCATCAAGCGGCGCAAAATGGACAACCAAAAATAGTGAGTTAGTTAGATCTATGTCTTTAGACATACAAATTCTCGATCTGGCCATTTGATCATGGTCTAAACATTTAAAAACCCCTACAAACCAATTTTTGTTAAGCTTCAAATGTTCTACACTGTTAAACTAATCAACAAACTATTTAGGCCGTCCGTTTTTCCCTACTTGATGCATGGGCAAAAAGTATTCAAAACACTTGATTTTTGGTTTATAGATACTTGAAATAATATAGATAAACTTCAACGCAGTGGATCTTATATTTGGATGTCGAATGTTGGTACTTGAGTGGGAAGGATTCGGCCTCGAATCCTTCTGGAATGACACACACACACACACATAATTAAGGTATTACCAAAAGATAAATAACAGATAGAAGAGATAAATACCTTCAGTTTGTATGTGAGGATAAAGCCTAACTCTTTGTTCAAGCGCACAGCAGGAGGTTGTTTACTCAAATCAAGGCCAGGTCTATCGGGTCGAGTAACTCCAGCAGAACCCACATGCACAAACCTGATAACAACCAACAAATACAAAACATAATTTAACGTAAACAACATGCCAGCAAACCTACTAAATATTCTTTATTGACAAATGAAAGTTCTCAGCCTAGTAAATGTGTCTTTTAACATTATATGAAAGTTAGCCCCAAATACCTAGTTCATTTGTATGCATTATGGAGAGTATATCAACTACTAATGGACTGAAGAAACCTGGGAGTGAGTGGCTCATTTATATATGCTCTTATACTTGAGAATGGAAGCTGGAATACGCCTTCCACAAAAGTTGGATTGAGTTTACCATCGTATTCAAACTTGCTGTACATTAGCTGCAAGAATGAAATAAATGAAATTAAGAATCTAAGAGGACAATCAGATCAAAAAAGAAATGGAGAAGCATTACCTGCAGTGAAACAATTTGGCTTGGATCAAAGGATGGAGCATCGGCCTTCGTCCGGGCACGAAAGACAGGCCTTAATGAAGAAAAGGGTATTTTTATCTGAAGTATAGTGTAAAAAGATGAGTTCTGGTGATATTATATATTACATAATGACGTGATTAAGGTGGCAACATAGTGTACCGTCTGCCATTGCCCTTCCTTAGTATCAAAGCTTGCAGTGTATCCCACAGTATCCCAATCAGTGCTAGTTCGTACAATGAGCTTGTAACGACGACCATCACCTTTGACCCTCATTTCAACACCATCATAGGCTGAAAGGTCCTCAGGCACTGAAAAATTCTGAGATGGACATAAATGATTTTTTTGGTTTAGTATTTACAAGAAATATATAAGCTTTGTAATAAAACTGATTAAATACTCTTAACAAGGTGAAATAATATATATTTTTTTAATGATCTATGATTCAAAGTTTTGATTCCAACTAAATTTTTTCTTATGAAAGTCAGGTCAGAGAGAAACTATCACAATTCAATTGGATATCTTTCGAATCCTTCACCCAAGTAATACTAGTGAAATAAAAAAATTGCATAGCTTTGTAATAAAACTGATTAAATGCTCTTAACAAGATGAAATAAAAAAAATTAATGATCCATGATTCAAAGTTATGATTCAGCCTGAAAATTTTCTCATGAAAGTCAGATCATAGAGAAACTATCGCAATTCAATTCGATATCTTTTGAATCCTTCAGTCAAGTAATACTAGTGACATAAAAAAATTGGATAGCTTTGTAATAAAACTAATTAAATGCTCTTAACAAGATGTAATAAAAAAAATTAATGGTCTATGATTCAAAGTTTTGATTCCGCCCGAAATTTTTCTCATGAAAGTCACGTCAGAGAGAAACTATCGCAATTCAATTGGATATCTTTCGAATCATGCAGTCAGGTAATACTAGTGAAATAGAGGCCAGGGTTCTAAAAGAAAAGAAAAACCAATCAGACCACTGTTACCAGGGGTATCATGGATAATAGCACATGGGACAGAAATGACACGTAATTTACAATAAAAAAATCTTCATTGCTTAAATGAAAATTTGAGCCCAGAAAATTATACAAATTAATCCACTCTAAACCAATGTTGTTTAAGAATTCAAGTTTATGATTTTCAGTGTGCAAGTGATCCCATAGAGATTAAATTACACAAATATCCTCACACAAGATGGAAAATAAAATATTAGGATAGAAAATATGCTAGTTACCTTTGTCCTGATACTAGTAAAGCCACCATTATTCGCAGTTGATACAGTACCTGATGGAGATCAAAAGATATTAATCTTCAATGCGAAGAACTTCATAACATACTCACAAGCCATTCTATTTCTCCTCACATTGCGTATTTTCTTAGCACGCTGCCCCAAGAATGAGTAAAAGTGAACTTGATGATACCTTTAAATAACCCAGTCGGTCCACCATCTTCATTACCAGTTGGATCAATATGAAAAGTACTTTCACTTACACCTCCCATGACAACATCGTCCAGAGCACCCCACACAATCCGTCCCGAGAAATTACCTAAAGAAACATATATGTATACAGTTATGAAGTGCACAAGTACTCATCCCGCGATCAATAAATTACATGTATTATTATTGTTGTTAAGTATTAAGATTGCTTGATAGCCATTGTTAGCCAACAACTCATCTACTTAGGCTTTTGGGTAAGGAGGTTATCCAATATGGCACCAGAGCACCGAGTTTCAAGAGGTTTGGTTTCAAAATTCATCATTGACAATTTAAAGATATGATTATTTACCTCCATTTATTCTACCTATTTGGGCGAGTTGTGTTTATGCTAGAGGCCTTTTCACAGGGCTGTCAAACGAACAAGCTGCTTGCAAACAGTGCACCTTTGGCTTGGTATTTAGCACAATTTTAGCTTGATCAAATTTCTTCAATTTATAAATGTGCCTAGCTCAATATAGGCCTGCTTGCTCATGTTCAGTGCGAGTAAGCTTCATATGTAATATTGTAAAATAAATATACTTAGAAAATATTTTTGCACAAATTGTAGTTACACCTATTGGACACCCATTATTAAACGAGTTACTTACATAATTAAATACAAGAGAGGTATGCTAAATAAGTTCTGAATTATAAATAATTTTTCCTTCTTCAAGGAGTCAGTAAGAATCACTTGGTACCAAAATAGTAAAGGCTCAATTTCAAATGCTATAATATAAACGACCCGTTGCGAAACAGTTCATATTCAGCTCAGTATTTAATCGCATCCCCATGACTCGTTCGAATCGTAAACAAGCCAAACTCAAACAAGGTTAGCTCGCTCGAGTTCAGCTTTTTTACACCCGCTATTTCCACATGTAGTCGAAAGGCCCATGCGAACATGAGTGGTCAGATTGCCTGATATATACATTGTAAGCGCACAATCCATCTGCTTAGGATTTTGCTAAGTTGTTATCAGACAATAATTATTAGCATTGTTAATATTATGCTTACAATTATTATTAGTACTACTGAATCTTCTGCAACTACTTTTGCTGTTACTGCTATTCTATCCTGCTACTTCTACTGCTTCTTCTACCACTGCTGCTAGCACTAACCCGCTACTCCTGCTTCTCCTATTCCTATTGCCACTGCTATTGCCACCATGGTTCACAGTCGCGGTCTTGGCCGCCGACTCGGCGAGCACTGAGACAGATCGGTCTTGGCGACTCGGATCGGCATCGATACGCGCAAAACGCTACATAGAAACCTCAAAAAATTCTGAAAAAATCACGACAAATCTTAAAAAATGTGACATCCACATTCATGTATTACATGTTCAAAATATATCACCTAGCATACTAAATATAAAGCGAAAGTATAAATACACGCGTCGTCGTATAAGCATATCAAAATACATGCACAATATAGTAATTGCACAAACTACATTCATAAATACATGCTAATGTAGTTATTTCACATTGAATTGCGATGAGGCACAAAATCATCATCATAATGCCGAGTCGACCGAGTCAACTCCAATTCTCGGTCGAGTCGGTCTCCTTTGAGTTGAGTCGACCGACTCGTGACTCGGACTCGTCTCGGAGCGGGCCGAGACGGATACGACTCGGCCGACTCGTCTCCGACTCGCCGAGTCTTTGAACCGTGATTGCCACAAACTGCTGGTTCCATAAACCACTACCACAGCAAATAATATCCCTTTTACTTGTGCTATGTACAAGAATAGATAAATTGAAGATAATGAACCAAAAATAGAAAGACAAACTAAGTAGTATCAACTAATTATGGAGGCAGAAACAAGCAGAACAGAGCTGAAGATAGACCTGGCTCAAGTTGTATCTAGAGTCTTCACTAGTGTAACTTGAGAATTTATGAGCGTGGAACAAGCTTGACTTTTATAAGGAATGTCTAGCTTGAAATTCAAATAAATATTGCTTTATGTTTCAATCAATAATACTTATTCACAGTAGATATGTCATCCCATTCCTTCTAACGGTACAGACGAGAAAGTCATTATTGGAAAAAGCATTACGGGTCATGTGAAGTGCCAATTCCTCTCCACATCCATTGATCAACCAAGCCTACACGAACAGTCAGCTGTAGCTGTAGCATGTTTCTTACTCAACCAGATATGACCAGATAAGCCATTATCAAGTCAAAATGGGTAATTCACGAAAAAGTTCTTTGACTTAAAAGAATTACCAAGAAAAAAGAAAAAGGAGTTATCAAATAAAAAGGTTATGTGGGATGAATCAGATCCACAAATATTCATGAATCTACTATCCATGAGCTTTTCACCTGTAACTATTTTCCATTAACCATCTACTATCTGATAAAGAACAGAAGTAATTTCCGCATTCCTGTTGAACCTTCCATTTACTACTCTTCTCATAAACCAAGAATCATCCACATTTTGTGCCTTCAACCATATGTCAATTTATCAAGACTTTTCCCTACTTCTAATTAAATATATAAGAACTTTGAGTCTTACAAAGCGGTGTGACATGGTTCAAAGTTGCGGTCTCGGCTGCTGACTCGGCGGGCACCGTTTCACATTGGTCGCGATGTCGCTAAACGGACTCGGACGAGACGCGCGAAACGCTACATAGAGTACTAAAAAAATTCTGAAAAAATCACAACAATTTTTAAAAAAAATGTAGACGTCAAAATTGATGTATAACATGTCCAAAACATATCACCTAGCACACTAAATATGAAGATAATGTATAAATACATGTGTCGCGGTATTAAAATATCAAAAAAATGCATAATTTAGTAAATTATATGAAATTAATTAAATTTAAATTAACTACTTTTTTCACTAAAGTTAAGATTAGCTCTACCTTTCTAGTAAAAATTTAAATTATATGAGATTTTGGCTTGACTCGGCCTTGACTCGGGGCTAACTCGGCCGAGTCGGCCTCGACTCGGGTCAACTCAGCCGAGTCGGTCCGCCTCGACTCGGGTGACTCGACCTTAGTCAAGCAAAACAATGCACCGGTCTCGAAACGGGGAAGGTCGTTCCGGTTCTGACTCGGCCGAGTTTTTGAATCATGATTCTAATCGGTGAAGGGGAGAGAGGGCTGCGATTGGTGGCACAGTGGGAGAGAGAGGATGAAGGGGGAGAGGCGGTGGCCTGAGGTGAAGGGAGAGGGTGACAGCACAAGGATGAGAGGGAGATGACAAGGCGACAGCGGTGCAGCGGGTGAGAGAAGGGAAGGTAAGGGCGTGGGTGCGTGTGGCGGCAGGGGAGAAGGTGGTGGGGGTTGTAGAGGTGGCTACAGGCGGCTGTGGCGCGGGGAGGAGAGGGGAGAGGGGGTTTGCGGCAGCAGTATGTGGAGGGGAGGAGGAGGGTGAGGCAGCAGTGGCGGTTGCGGGTTTGTAGGGAGAAGGATGATGGTGGACTGGCAGGGAGAGGACTCAGGTGAGAGAAGAGGAGGGAGAGGGGAGGGATTAGAGTTGGCTGAGGGTTAGGATTTTGGATTATGGTTATGGTTTTGTGAAGAAGAGGGGATGGTGAGGGGGATAGGCTAGTTATGAGTTCACCCTCCTAAGTTAGGAGTAGTTAAGGATTCATCCTATTAGGGTTCTTTAGGGTTTCAACTCCTAAAAGAAAATTTTGAGAGAGAGATCTCTCACAAAGTTTTAGTTAAATAATCAAGCATTCATTCCTTTTTTTATTAAGTAGCAAAGGAACCTTTAAATAAGCTTTACAAAAAAATACAAGAAATTCCCCAACTGATATGGAACTAAAACTACTAAATAAAAGAAAGAAATCTTACAATCGATATTGGACTAAAAACTACTAAACAAAGAAATTAAAATCAAATCAAATCAAATAAAAAACTATAACAATACTCAATCCTAATCAGTTTGTCGAACCACATGGATGCGATGTGTCTCCTCCACCGATGATATACGCACCAGGGACGCGATTGGATGTCCGCATCACAAGGGCTCAATTTTGGGGTACCTTACTTGACGCTTTGCACATGACCAGACTCAAGATTCCCCAATAGATAACATACCAAAGCTAGCCATAGTCTCTTGATAGTCGAACTGATGGGACTATACACCTTGCAAAGATAACAAGTGCCTGTCAGTTTTCTATTTCTTGCAAAACTAGCACACCAACCCCCGGAACTCTCTCAAAACATCACCAAAATGCTTGGCGAAGAAAATCATGCATAGGCAAAACTAATGACCAGAGAAACTTCTCATTAAATCAAACATCTCCTGAATTTGACCTCCATCTTTCTTGAAGAAAAAGTGACACCTCCACCTTGCTCGTCGACTAAGTCAGTATCAATCACCAACACAACTTCAACCCTATTAGCAACCCTTCACAACTAAGCTACTTGAAGCATATCCTTTGACGCACCTTGGAGTTGAGCAGAATGAGTAAAATAGTTTTAAATTTTCATTTCTCAATCCAAAATGTGGGAAGCCTTTGTATCTAAACCTGATTACTTTGGGCCAAGTTGCATAGTAAATTCATGGATTTTAAGATAAATTTGGTGAACGGTAGCGTAACAACTGTTATTAAGACAAAAAGCAACGATCGGAGTATATTTATTAGTATTAAAGTACTGTCAGCACCTTGGAGCAAAGTCAAAGGTTCTTACGGTTACAACTTACAACCTCTATAAGTAAGAATTAGTGAAATATATCTCATATGCTAAGAAAATGTATCCAGCTAATGTTTCTTATACTTGTCTATACTGCTTGTCTATACTTGCTCAAGTAATCAATATAAACAAGTATATACGTTAAAGTCCCCCAATCCTCTAAGGAACATTTAAATCTTTAGAGAGGAAGATTCAGCTCTCTGAGAAATCTGGTTGCTCCAATATTATAGGGCTCACTCAGATAATGGATAGGATAAATTGGGTTCAAGATATGATAGTTTTCTGTGTTAGCTATCAAATCTACAAATCCCATGTGCACACCCAAGAAATTAAAAATAGCCGAAGTCAAACTACTGATGTGGCCCTCTGATCCCACTCCAATGGTCAGGTGGGGCCTTAAGGAATGGCGTTGCTGGCTCGTGGCAAGCCAGGCCCAAGCCCAAGTGCAACCCGCGGCTAAGGCCTGGCCAAGGGGCCAGCCTAGTCCTAGTCGAGGTTGGATTGGAGGAGCGCTCAATGTGAGCCGCTGGATCTTATCAAGAAGTTACCTTTTGTGAAAAGGATTCGGGTCCCTTTTCTATATAAGGAAACCAATCTCTCTCTCTCTCTCTCTCTCTCTTTCTTCCTTCCTTTAATGCAACTGTTGCCTCCTTGTAGCCTCCAACTTCTTCTTGGTATTGGATTGTTGTTGTTTGGTTTGTGAAGAGAGATTAGGCCAGTCACATGTTACAAAATTGATATGCACTGATACCAATTGTTGTGACTCCCAGGATCGACGTTAGCGGAACTTGACAATATGAACAGTACTTATAAAAGGAAGGCTTGATATAAAGTAAACTAGCAATATCTAGACAAAAGAGTAAAAAAGAAAGAACACAAGGATTTAACGTGGTTCGGCCCAAACTTGGCCTACTTGGCCTATGTTCACGGGGAGAAAACTTGAGAGAACTTTATTAATAGACTTGACATAAAGATATCTAAACTTTCTCTTGATGCAACAAGAGTATTCACCTTCAACTTGAATCTAGCCCTAGATTACAAGAGTATTATCTTCTCTCTATGCATCTTCAAATTGCTCCTCTCTTTCTTGACTTCCTCTGGTCTCCTTTACTTGAGATTATCTGTTGTAGAAACTCCTTGAGATTTCTTTTAGTTGAAGAAATTACAATGCTTGGTTACAACCTTTATTTATAGGATTTTATAATACAACTCCTATTTGGACTATGAGATGATCTTAACCTTTGGATGGTTGAAGAATCTTGATCAATCCTTTTAGGAATTGATCTCCTTGGTCTAGAATGATTCTAAACCTTTTAATCTTTAAAAACAAACTTTCATTGAATAGGAATTAAATCCTATTCATACTCCTCCTAAAAAGAAAACTCGCAATCGCCTGAAAGTGCTTCTTCTGCTTCAAGCCACCGTCTTCTCCAACTCAATTGGATTTTCTTAGACCATCATCTCTTCTTGAAAAATAAGGCAAAATCCTAACAATCTCCACCTTGACTTGTTTTTTAAGCCTTTAGCAAAACAACTTGAGATTTCGAATTAATACCTTAATTCTTTCCTTGGTTGTAACCGTACCGTGAAGCTTTTAACTTTTGCTCCTCTCTCCAGGGCCTTTGGCTGATTTACCGCCATCGCTTAGACCATCTCAGGCTTTGCCCGAGTGCACCATTTCTCTTTGCCGCAACACTTTGACCCGGTTCACGTCCCGTTGTAGTCTTCCTTGAAGCTCCACCTCGCGATGAACTCCCTGCCAAGCTTATCCTTAAAACTCCACCTCGAATTGAGTTTCCTTCCTTCAACTTGTATAACCCTCCCCACTTCTCTCCTTCCAGGATTACCCTGTCTCCTTGGCTGACTGTGACGACACCTTGTTGCACTTGATCTGGCATCCTTCTTCATCAAGCACCCTTATTAGACCTCCGGGACATACCAGACCGCCTCCAGAGCACGTACTATCCCATTCCTGTAACCTTGACTGTCCCAGTGTCGATGACCTCGCAAGTCGAGCCATCCACCATCTTGACAATCCCTTCCTCCTTTGAAACTAAGAAGTTATTGAATAGTTCTTTCTGAGAACATATATGAACCGTACTACCTGAATCAAATATCCAGCCTTTACCTTGAGAAGTGTTGTCTTCGTAAGAAGTCACTAATATTTTGGTGTCCTCTACACCGCTTGCTACATCTGCCTCCGCAGCTTACCCCTTACTCTTCAGTCACTCTTACCGATGCTTGCAGTCATTTTTCTAATGACCTTCCCTGTGACAAAAGTGACACCTTTTGATGAGCTTGGACCTTTTCTTCCTTCTCCTCTTCCTTTCCTTCTCGTGACCACCAAACCCGATCATATCTGCTCCTCTTGATTTGGCCTTTTCCTAATCTTATTAGATAAGAGAATTGACGTGACCTCCTTCAAGATAAGAGCTTCCTTACCGTAAAGCATGGTGGTGACGATATAATCATATGACTCTGGAAGAGAGCTGAGAAGTATCAACGCCTTGACCTCCTCGTCGATCTTGACATCAACAGTTAGAAGCTCGTTAATGACCTTTTAGAAGAAGTTAGATGCTCCAACATTGTTGTCGCTTCCTTCATGCATAACCCATATAATTGTTCTTGAGATACAGCTTGTTGGAGAGGCTTTTGGTCATATACAACGTTTCTAACCTTGACCACAATCCCGTAACCGTTTCTTCATCCATCACGTTGTACATAATCTCGTCTGCGAGACATAGTTGGATCGTGTTTTTCGCCTTTAGATCCATCTCCTATCAATCCTCTTGACGTATCTATAGATTTTGCTGAGTTACCTTGTAAGGTCTTTTAAAGCCCTTATTGCATCAGCAACGCCTTCACCCTCTTTTGCCACAAGCCGAAGTTTCCTTTGCCAATGAATTTCTCGACCTCGAACTTTGTTATAGAACTTCCTATCTTCGACATATTGCCCTTCATCAACCCGGCTCTGATACCAATTGTTGCAAAATGGATATGTACTGATACCAATTATTGTAACTCCCAGGATCGACGTTAGCGAAACTTGGCAATATAAACAGTACTTGTAAAAGGAAAGCTTGATGTAAAGCAAACTAGCAATACCTAGACAAAAGAGTAATAAAGAAAGAACACAAGGATTTAACGTGGTTCGGCCCAAACTTGGCCTACTTTCACGGGAAAAGAACTTGAGAGAGGTTTATTAATAGACTTGATACAAAAAGATTTAACCTTCCTCTTGATGCAACAAGAGTATTCACTTTCTACTCGAATCAACCCTAGATTACTAGAGTAATACCTTCTCTCTATGCACCTTCAACTTGCTCCTCTCTTTCTTGGCTTCCTCTGGTCTTCTTTACTTGAGATTCTCTGTTGTAGAAACTCCTTGAGACTTCTTTTGGTTGAGGCAATTACAATGCTTGGTTACAACCTTTATTTATAGGATTTTACAATACAACTCATATTTGGACTATGAGATGATCTTGGCCTTTGGATAGTTGAAGAATCTTGATCAATCTTTTTAGGAATTGATCTCCTTGATCTAGAAGGATTCTAGACCTTTTAATTTTAAAAACAAACCTTCAACATTTTAATTTTAGAAACAAACCCTCATTGAATAGGAATTAAATCCTATTCATACTCCTCGTGAAAAGGAAACCCGTAATCGCCTGAAAAGGAAACTGCTTCATCTTAATTTGCTTCTTCTGCTTCAAGTCATCGTTTTCTCCAACTCAATTGAATTTTCTTAGACCATCATCTCTTCTTGAAAAACAAGGCAAAATCCTAACATCACATAGATCCGCTATAGTGTCCCTACCATCAAGGAGAGGATTCTTTCTTCAAGAACCCTTTCAAGAGAAAGGTATGCTCCTGCTGTCAAGGATCTTCACTATTTATTATGTACAAGTAAAGAACCCAGTATTATTACACTGCGCTACAATGTGTGTTCCACAAGTCTAGTTAAGTACAAAAGTGTTTCAGTACTAGCTTTAAATCCAAGGATTGGAATAAACAAGGGAAATTTAAGATTTCCGATACATTCCATCTTCAGCATCAGCCAGTTTCAGTAATAACCTATTACATATGTGTTACAAACTCTATTTAGACATACCTTGCACCATCCTCTGAGAATCGTTCCATAGCTTATTTCCTCATATACTCTGATTCACAGGAAAATATAGAGATGCTCAAACTCTCTGCAGACAAAGACCATTTCTACTCTTCTTCAGGCTCCTGCCCACGTTCTTCCTTAGCTGTTGGTGGCTTGCACGCTACCTTCCTTTTTGAGCAAAAGGATGATATTTTATCCTAGACTTTCTTTACGAGATTGAAATATACTTGCAAAAGTGAGATAATGAAGAAGGAAAAGTGAAACACACATCGCCTAATAAGAAATAAACCAACTAAAGGACACTCTGATTTGCACCCCAACTTTACAACATAGCACAATTATCTTATTTGACACTCTCCACCTTTATATTCCAGTCTCAATCATCTAAACACTACTTCCTTTATCCTCCAAAGTTTTTATAAAAGGGTTATCTCACACACAGTGTCAGCTCTCCTATTAACCTATGCACAGGATCAATTAGTGTCAGAGGAAAACAGTGCTTTGATGTTAACCAGAAGGCTTAATACATATCTGAAATGGTCGAAAACATTTGACTCCCTCACCATATCATCATTAGTGGGCCGAAAGATACAGAGTCAACGCCACAAGGTCAAAGGACATGATACAAAAAAGTCATCGCAAGAATTCATGAATGATCAATACTAACATCACAATCCAATTTAGAACAAAGGCAGTGCATATACATCACAGTGCAAAGTATGTTTAGATTTGAGAGCTAATATGCCATCTAGAACAGTATATTATGATATCAAATACCCTTCCAAAGAACTCATTGAGCTCAGAGATACTTCATAGTCAAATGAAAGAGCAGAACAAGGGTGAAGACAAAAGGTTGAAAGCCAGATCTGGAACGAAGAGTGAAAGCTTTAAGCTCACACAATCCATTACTCAACCATAGACGATGGAAAAATTATGTCAAGTAAATAAAATTTCCATGTGATATAAGCCCTTGAAATACTTAATATAAATAACCGACAGATAACGAATGTGACAGAATAATTTATTCATATATGTTTAGGAATTGCCAAAATGATCCCCGTAATCTAAATACAGCTTTGAGCTACAAATCAATAGAGCGCAGTACTTGGATTAACTGTAGCAGAAATAGCCTGTTCATTTTTGTGACATTTTCATATATATCCAAACCAAACTTAAATAATGTGTAATACATTTATTAATCAATCATGTCTGCCTAGTTTCAATTAGACAGGTCCATGGAAATGAGAGTAAAAACCTTTGAGTCCAAACAGAAGTTTTCCGTCACGATGTCCAGTTCTACTCTTTACTGCATTGATCAAATTTTGCATTCCAATATACTCTACCATTTCAGGTGAATCTCCTTTTATCTAATAAGAAAAACAAAAGAAGAATGAGAAGTTACACAAGATGAGCCAGAGCCAACTCATATCTGACTTTGAAGACTAAATTGTGCTGATTAATCATAAGAGAGAAGAGATTGGCTATCCACCTCGGGTTCAAAGAATTTTATCCCCTGCAACAATGTAGACATTCATTACTGGTCTGAGTAATCAATACATTTAGAATCATGTGTTGCAGAAAGAGAGGCTAATTTTATCCTTAAAGAGATGGGTTAACTGCACATAACATACTTGGCTATATTTCGCCCTGTCAGGAGTATCTCCTTCCTTTGGACCAACAATCACAGATACTGCATTAATGACTTTCTTCACCCCTTTGAAATACTCAGGTGCTAATGTTTCCTCCTTAGTAATATCACCAACAATCTAAGATATTGCAAAAATGATGGTTACAGTTAATTCCATGTGGGTCAGAAAGAACAGCAACAGGCAACAACTGGCTCATTGGCCTGACCAATAGGATCTAATATTTTCCTTCTTGAATAATTATATGTGCCCTTACACACCCAACACAATTAATGTAATATCATTGAATATTAGTAAGATCTTATTATTGCACATGTTATTATATGATTATTAATCGGGTATTATTGATGTTATAAATGTTATAATATTCTCTAGAAACCTTAATTGTTAGATCATGAAGTTGATTGGATCATGTGTGTGTGTGTGTGTGGTGGGGGGGGGGGGGGGGGGGCGAGAGAGAGAGAGAGAGAGAGATGATCTAATATAGTAGTTATTTTTTTCTGGGAGGAAATACAGTAGTTTCTCAAAACTACTACTTAGCCCCGTTTTAAATATCGGCCGATACGGCTGAGATATCATCCGATATCTCCTTTTTTATTTGCTGCCGATATGATATGGAGAAATCGTTCGCCATATCATTTGCAGCAAAAAATGGCCGATATTTAAAATATCAGCCGATAAATCGCCCGATATTGGCCGATAAATCGCCCGATATGAAATAACTTATTTATTGCACGATTGCGTGCAAATATACATTATTTTTTACTGTCTTTGCAAGCATATTATATCATTTTTATTAGGTAGATGATATGTATGACTCTAAACCAACTCTTAATTATCAATATTTCATTATATATAGTGTCTAATATGAACGCCCGATATGCAAGCGTATTGTAATATTCCTTATTTAATCATACCATATTATTATTTTTAAAAATTTACTTGATTCCACCTATTATCTTATTATTATTAATTAATTGATTTAGTATCATTATTAGTATTATTATTTTCATTTCAAGTCTAATAAGCTCAGCCTATTCTCCTTTTCCTTTTGTTTTCTTTTTCTTTTTATGCTAAGCCCATATGAGCCAAGCCCACTTCCTTATTTTCATTCACTTTTTCTCCTTTTTCTATTTTTCTTTAAGCGCAAAAACTAAACCCGCAAGCCCACTCTCTATTTTCTTATGCAATAATCTACAACCCATTACCATTGAGATCCTTACCCATTAACCCAAAACCCAATCCTAATCCTAATCCTAATCCAAATCCTATCATATTAAATCTTTTCATAAATCTCAACTAATCTTAATCTAAATCCCAACTACTAAATTAAGCAATTTAAACCTAACTGGGAATTCAGGTTTCTAAAATATCTAATAACCTATATAAAGACCCAAACTCTTTCTTTCTCTTCTACTTCAAGAGAAAACCCTAAACCCAACTCCCTCACCTCCTTTCTTTTCTCCTCAAGCAAAGCATGAACAAAAGGATCTTGAAGTGCAGAGATTGAGGAAGATACTAGGGGAAGTCAAAACCAAGTAAGTAATTTATCTTCTCACAATTTATTTGACAATATTAAAATTATGTTCATATTATGATCTCCATGAATAATTTTATACATCAAAAACTCAATCTATAATCTAACTAAAATACCTGTGAGGTTATACCAACCCATATTTTAAATTACATATTTTCTTAAATTTTTACAGTAAAAAATTTCAAAAAAATAAATTAAAAAAAACAAATTATGGCCGCTGCTCTCAGCCAAGCCGAGAGCAGCTCGGCCTGGGCACTCCCAGGCCTGGCCTGGCTGGCCCAAGCCAGGACTGGCCTGGTCTGGCCCGGCCCAGGCCGCCTGGGCCAGCAACAGGGCTTTGGGCCCTCTTAAAAAAAAGAAAAAGGAAAATCTATGACCAAGCCTGGGCCTGGCCTGGCCTGGGCCTGTGGGGCCTGGGCTGTTGCATAAAAAAAAAAAAAGAAGAAGAAGAAGAAAGAAAGAAAGAAAAGAAGAAAGAAAGGTGAATTGGCATATCAAAATAATTTATTAAAAAATATCAAAAAATAGAGAAAAATATAAATAATATTCTACGACACTTCTACTTTATAAGAAATTTTTTAGATAAATACCAATACGAAATTAAATCAAATCACCCACTTTAAAACCATTATTCCTTAATGATAAATTTAGACCCGTTAAATATTTTAATAGTTTAAAGCCTATTAAAAATTCAACAAAAATTAGAAATTAGTTTAAATTAAATCTATTAGATTCAGTAGACTCTGAGAATCATATTTCTGACTCCCAAACCAATTAATCAAGATTTAACCTTAAAATATCCTTTTTAAAATCTAACAATTTCTATTGGAATAAATCATGTAGATTTATCGAGGCCTTATGATTTCAGTGTTTTGGACTTGCGATCGAGTTCAGATTAGTGTTTCTTTTCTTGTGTAATTTTATTTAATTTTGTTGTGAGTGTTTCTTTTCTTTATTTAATTTTATTTGTGAGTGTTTCCTTTCTTTATATAATTTTAATTAATTTTATTTGTGAGTGTTCTTTGTTTTCTCATTGAGTATTTTAATATTATTTAATTTTGTTGTGAGTGTTTCTCGTCTTTGTTTTATTTTGTTGTGAGTGTTCTTTCCCCCTACAATTAAATAAGAATTTTGTGATAAATGATTTGATATGTATATATATGCTACTTGCTTTATTTCATGTGACAATCTGCTTTATTTTAACTATATGAATACCTGACTTATTTTATCAGTGTGATTACTTGTATTTTTTATGAGATCTTGGTGAGTGATCATCCAATTTAGTTAGTTCATATGAGTTTTGTCAGTATCATTGCATGTATTGAGGATTATTTACTTTTGATTATAGGCTAGTTGTCGTACATCTTAGACTGTGATTTGGATTGATCTTGAGATTGACCTTGTTCATATTTATTGATTTAGTTGAGGTATTATCGGACATTTATTTGATGATGTTTCAGACGAGAATTCATTTGGACAATAAAGATGGATTAACTAAGATGTTACCTTAAGATTGATATATTTTGATGCTTGGATTTATATATAGACCTAAAGTTCAACTTGAGATTTACATAGGATCTTGATTCATATTTAGATGAGATCAATAATAGTTGGATTCTGATCATATGGGAGAATACCTTACCTTGATTTTTTATCTATCATATAATAATGATTTTGGATTAATAGTTGCAAGTATTTTATTTGGATATATTCACCGATAAATCGTCTGAGTATTTATTGATATCGAGATTTGAGTATAGAACTTTCTAGATTTCATGTAGCTTGAGGATGTCTCACTCCTTAATTATGATCTTGGTTTTGGATTGATGAAATAAAGACTTTTGGATTTACCCTGGTGATTTGATTGAGTACTGATGATCTTATCAATGTTGGATATTAGATGTAAAGATGATTGAGATGTTATGCTGATCGAGGAGGTTATATTCTTTAGTTATGATCTTGATTATGGTTGGATAAGTCTGATTTTGATCTTGAGGATATATATATTACTTCATGATTGGTTCTTGACTATTTCAGTTATAGAGATAGAATTATTATGAATGATTTCATTGATATCGGTGACTATGTTACATGTTCGGAGTTTTATGACAGCTATTGATCGATCTGATTTATTGATGACTTAGAGGATGGATATATCGATGACTTTGAGGATATGAGTTGATTATATACATTGCCCGGATTATTCTATTCATGACAATAGGTCATTACTCATCATGAATATCTTGATTTATCTGAGAAACTTGACTGATTATACTTGGTATCTACCTGATAACTATCATGTCCATGTTACTATTAATTGCTGGGAAAATATTGTTACACAGTAACCACTTTCATGTTATACTTGTTACATATTCCTGTTATACCGGTATCTTGTTCATTGGTATTATATATTCCTGTTATATCGGCATCTTGATTACACATGTTGACGTTATTACCGCGACTATCACCGAGTTATCCCAGTGATCTAAGTAACATGTACATTAAATAATCTTGATAAACTAATAACATGACATTAAACAACTTACACTGGGATTAGAAAAATTGATGGAGGAGACAGCGTCTGTATTTTGGGTGGACCTAGGATTTAGGTTGCACAACTGAAATAGGGTTCCACTGCAGGGTTCCCGTGGGGTGACTGGCACCCGTCCTGTTCCTGTTCCTGTTATATATGTTATACATGTACCTGACCTGTTATATATGTTCCTGACTACCTTGCGGTAGGTCCTGATTCAGCGCCAGGAGTCTGAGCCGTGGTCCCGGGTATGCACGGGACCCACCTAAAGTATGGACAATGTCTCCAACCAATCAGTTTTAATAACTGAGGACCTCGATTGGCATGTGTAGTAGGAGTAGTATGGGATGCGTCTATTACATGTGACAATTGGTGTTCGCTGACATAATTAATAATGATAAACTGTTAATGTATTATGACTAACCGTGATCACCCGATTGTACGTTTATATGTAATTATGATCGACATATGATTGTACACATGATCGTATTGTATACCAGACTAGTGATATATGCTAGTTACACATCTTGACATTTGTGGTCAGGATACCAGTTATACATCGTTCATAACTTTATTCTTGACATTGATTATTCTGTTATGTTTTATTTCAGTTATCATGTTGTTATTGCATGCGTTGTTATGCACGACACCTTTTCTTTTACACACTCATTAGGTCGCTTCTGACGACCCTGGATTCGCACGTCCAAGATTTTTTTTGGACACCTTATATTGTTTAGATATCCGTGTGATCGTACGCATTACGAGGAGCTGGAGTCTCTCTTTTCTTGATTATATGTATTCTTGCTTTTTTATTCATGTTATTTTCTGATTCTATCTATATCGCATCCGGTTGTCATTTCTTTCTTATATTCATCTGTTATCATTGTGTTAGATATTTATATGTCATATTGCAGTGATATTGATTTATCGTAATAGATTTTATACCTTGTTGAGGTTACTTTAGGCTTAGCGTGTATGTGTGGGGTATTTTCCTCGCGTATATATGTCGCCGACCTTCGTCGCGACTCCGTTTCCGCGTATTTTTGGGAAACGGGCCGTGACACGTATCCCTGATATCTCCCCCGATATCCGATATCCGATATGAAAAAACCCTCATCCGATATGATTCCGATACCCGATATTTGGACCCTTGATGACAACTAGATAGAGATGCTAAATTGCTACAGATTAGCATGTGTGAAATTGAAATATGAAATATGATGATGGATCTCAGTTATTGGGTGTAACAATCACATTGTCATTAGCACATTTAAAGATATGTGCAGTACAGGATCGTATTTGAATCCTCTGAGTCAAGTCACCTAGGAGCTAGAGACTTCAAAATCTTACATAATTTCTTAGACTTTAAGGTGTCTTTTTCTATTTGTAATTTAAGTATGATTTGATATGATGATAAAGCTCGTAACCTAATAAGAATAAGAAACCAAGCATTAGACTAATTAAATGCATTTAGAAAAACAATTTACATTATGGAATCCGGCATGCTCATATTAATCAGTATTAATACATTGTCACAAACTCATGAAGGTATTGACTGTCAACAAGTGGTTTGAAAAATATTTTTCAAATGTTATTTTGTTGTGAAATATTTTTATAATTAAAATTATTTGAAAAGATTTTGTATTCATAAGGAAAATAAACTTAGGAACCTTTAGGCTTGAGTAGTTAGGTGATTCAGTCTTGCTCCTAGAAGAAGGTAACTGGATACATGGGAGAGACTGAATGAAAAAAAAATATTTGATATTCTTATCTTATATTATTACGGAAGAGCTTTTTTGAATAACTGGTAATAAAAATACTTAATTTGTGAAATTAAAATCATTAATTAATTAATTATGTATTAATTAAATTAATGGTTGGTTCTTGTTATGAGATTTCAATTGGTTCTATGTGTAGTCTTTAGGGGTGGAAGTCTAATAACAGTCTAGTTAAGTTCTTTTTTACTAACAATCATGCACGTGGGATTAATCCCACATCAGTTATGCAGTAATTTGACAACCTGGCTACCGTCTAAAAAACAATATAACGATATGCTGAAAACGATATAACAACTTGAAAGGGACGTATCAACCTGAGATTGTGATCATCTTTTACAAGAGACAGGAGTATCTAATTGGAGGTTTCTGCACTTGCGGAGGCTAGTCAAAAGCAACTGATTATGAATCAAACCAAAATATAAGGTGATTATAAATCATTAGAAAGGTATGAACCTTATCTTTACTTTGATATTTTCGATACTTGATAGATGTCCACATTACGTCTATGATGTATATACTGTTACTTTCATTTATACCCATATTCTGCCAC
Organism: Agave tequilana; assembly: GCA_038442645.1. NCBI lineage: Eukaryota > Viridiplantae > Streptophyta > Magnoliopsida > Asparagales > Asparagaceae > Agave > Agave tequilana. Next base: position 32,747 of record JAVJIF010019568.1, on the reverse strand, counting down.
CAGAACAGCGGGAATGACACTTATTTTTTCCCCTAATTTCACGGCTTTTCACACAGTAGTTACGGTCAAAGAGCTAAGGATTCAACTAGATATATTTCAAAGGCGTTCACAGGAAAGCCCCATGGGATTTTTGCGCCGACCTTTCTTGCTCATAGTTGCCTTGTTCATGAATCGATTACCAAACTCATCGAGGGTTGATGTCAGGTAGACAGTTGGTCCTAAACCTTAGTTGACTCTGTTTTCGAAACTTCTTGACTTTAAGTCATGCTCCGTAGCCAATCCAATTTTAATGGGAAAAATCTTAGATGATAATGATTATGACCATGATAATTATGATGGTAACAGAAGAACAACAAAGCAAAGAAATAATTAGTGAACATAAGTTCAGTCATCATCATAATATAGTGTCCCATATATGGATGTGATCAATGGTCATGCAATAGTCAGATAAAGAATAGAGTCTCCATAAACATATGCAATATCTTTTAACAAAAAACAGATTATATCATTATGGTAATTTTATCTTATGGTGCAAATTCATTTTTACTAGCATATCTGGAGAATACTAAATAACTGCTGTAAAATAGCTCACCAAGTCTACATCTGACCCTAACATGGTTCGTGCCTTCTCTTTGTTCCTAACCTGTAAGCATGTCATATCAGACTTTTAGTGCATGTAAGAAAACACTCAATAGTACCAAGGTATCCACATTTGTTGTATTACAAACATATATAGATATTAATATAGAACAATACCAATACTCGAACAGGAAACCCTTTCTTGCGTAATATGTCCACTACCCTTCGTCCTACACCACCAGTGGCTCCAGCTACCAGGACCACACCAGAAGTTTCCATTTTGCTTACTGGTTCACTTGATGTTGGACTTGACAGTTTTTCAATCACGGATGCAATAAACTTGACAAATGAAAACATACCATTAGGTACAGAAAAAGAACAGTTTGATTCTTTTGGGGAAGCAAGTAATTAAGAATATTTTCCATATGAAGAATAAGACTGACTAATTAAATACCAACCTTAGCAGGATTTGGTGGCCCGTTAAAGAAGTACAATGTTCTAACAAATCTTCCAAAATCCCAAGCTTGTTTCCCACTCTCAGCATATACTGTCCACTTAGATTGTTTTGAAGACACGAAAGGCAAGACTCCCTTGTAAAGGCACTGCCTACGAGTAAGTTGAACAAATTGTTGAGAGCGAAGTGATAACACCTTATGCTGAAGTGTGTTCGAATAACTTTTACAAGTATATGATGAAGAAAACCCCTGAAACATCACTAGTCAAGTTAATCATGACTGAAGAAATGACTAAACATTGTACAAATCGCAGAAACTTTTATTCCCAAATGACTAATCGTGAAAAGAATAAAATAAATAAAACTGCCATAGGTGCAGAGTAATCTTGTCTTCGAAGGCATATTTTATCTTTCTCCAATAAGATTGTTTGCCTTTAAGCATGTTAATATCTAACACCTTGATTATAAATAATTTCACTTCTGTTTTATGCTCTCTTTTTTCTGGTTTACAAGTTGATAATTTTGTCGAGAAAGAATGCTATTTACTGCACATCCAGCTACATCAATATGTTAAAACAAAGCAAACCATCATATGCCTCTTATATGTGATACACATCCAGCTGTGTAAAATGTTGGCATGATAGGCACGCAAAATGCAAACATTGTAGGCAGAGAAAATAATAAGATCCAGTTTATCACGGTTCACGATTGGCTACTTTAGATATAGAGCATCATAAATGCATTTCAATTAGCTAATCCAGTATTCATTCACTTTGTACTTAGTAAATCTAACAGTAATAACACAATGCCAACTTCACAATATGCCCTTTATAAAGATATGTAGCTTACAAGGCAGCACCGTAGATTTGAGTATGGGAGCTGGTATTCCAAAGCCATACTTAAGTCCATATAGATATCAATTCTCATGTTTCACTTTCCACTCATGCAATTAAAATGTCAAGCTCGATAGATGCAGTTGCATCCCAAAATTATTTAGAGATTTATATCATCACTGAAACCATGCATTTAAAATAGGTTGCCACTAATACCCAGCACAAACTAAACCTGATACCTTATGCTCTGCTCATTTGGTAATATCTTGAAAGTATCAAGAGAGACAATCAAATAAATCAAATAAAAATGGTGTTACAATTGACCATGATATGAGCTGATAGACCCTCCTTTGTCCGTCAAACTCGTGATCTGATAGTCCTCAATTTGTTACGAGAATGGGCCCACTAAGTTGATGGAAGTGGCTAACAGGCTTAGAATCCATGATGACAAAAATGAAGAAATCCGTAATGGATAATGCATTCTTAGGTCTAAGCATATTTAACAACTTTGTTATCTTTCTGTCTATTCAATGTGAGGACTAAGCCCATCTTGTATGACCTACTTGATTGGACAAGAGACACGGAATCCCAACAAATTCCCACCTTGTCCTATCAAATTGAGTCTTAGTTGAGCCCCACAATTCCCGCTCTACCTTAAACCAGAGTTTTTTGACAACCTTATTTGGTCTGAGTCTTTACCATAGAACCCTAATATACCAACTTGGTTCGAGTTTTCACCGTGCGACCTCTGTAAGGCATCATATACAGTATCTTCTTGGCTTTCTGGTCCTCCAATTTAACATGGGATGAACTCCATAATTTGTTTATAAGATGGAAAATCACCAAACTAAAATTTTATTACAATTCAAGAGGGTTTCTCCTGGATCATCTAAAAACTCTCCAAAACCTCAGGTCCAATAAACATTAATTATAAAGCCTTTTAAATAGGCTATTGACTTATCCAATATATTTAAAACAAAGATAAAACAAAAATAACTTCGTGTGATTAGAAAGAGATCAAAATAATAGCCTAGAACACCTTTCTGTGCAGTTTTTGGATGTCTGTAATACTTTGGGTGATTAAGGGTCTTGGATAATTTTTTGGCAGAAAACACTCTTTATCTTCAATTCTCTGGCATCTTTCACATATACACCAACTCTGCTTGGGGCAATCTGGGAGGCGTCAGAAGATAATTCTGCCCTCCATTTAAATGGTGGGAGTTTATGTTTTAAGTCTATTACTCGAAAAGACTGGAATTGCACTTTCTTTCTGCTTCCTTAGGATATCTTGTCCCACATCAACAACTCGATCAACACACATACGCATACAGAATACAAAAATGCATCTGACTACCCAACTCAATCAAATCTACACTATAAGAATACAGAAACAACAGCAAACCCATATCTTGTTGATGATTTATCACCGATCAAACAACAGAGAAACACCGAGTTGAAGATTCGATAGCGGAAGCAGAAGCATAGAAGATCTACCACTAGCAATAGCAAGCAACTGAAAACTAAATCACCATACAACCAAAAAAACACCAGATTTAACGTGGTTCGCAATGTGCTTACATCCACGGGGAGGAGGAGAGAAATCTATATTGAAAATAGAGAAGAAATACAAGAGTTACAATCTCTCTCTCACAATTCTCAATGGTGAAAATCTGAAATTCTCTTGAATTCTTGACACGCCTTAAAAAGGCCACCCCCAAGGGATTTATATAGGCACCTAGGATAATCCTAGTCCAACACAAACTCCAATAACAAAATCAGCACCGCCTTAGAGAAATAAGAAACCCATATCCAAACCAAAATATGAAACAAAACTGTATTAGGAAACTGTCAGAACCCGTATTAGTCGACTAGGGCAAATCATTAGTCGACTAATACTGGGTATTAGTCGACTATACCTAGAATCTCGTCGACTACAGTAATGCAATTTGAGAATCCAACTTTCTGTTGCAGGGCCTAGTCGACTATACCAAAGTATCAGTCAACTAGTCCATGACCTAATTGACTAATAAGACCTATTAGTGACTAATTACATGCACAATACCTGTAATTGTCCGTGTTTGATTTGTAAAGCTTGTAACTCCTCCACCTGAACCAGAATTCTTCTCTAATGAATATGAGACACTCCAAATACCACCTTGACTCATGTTCATTAAGTCTCTCCGTAGAAATTGGTTTCTGGTTCATTCGTATTGCTTTCTCCTCCCTTTTGTGACTTCACACGGCTCCCTCCCAATAGCTCGTTCGCCACTTTACCTTTGGAGAATCTTGATGAAGTTCAGAGATACTCTGAACTTCTCCACCGGAATGGTCTTCGTCATCATATCCGCTAGATTCTTCTTCGTGCTGATTTTTACCAAATCGATCACATTATCATCCACGACCCACTGACGTATCTTATGATATCTCACATCGATGTGCTTCGTCCGCTTGTAATACATGTGATTCTTAGCGAGATGAGTCGCACTCTGACTGTCGCAATGAACTCGAACTGAATCATGTATGATGCTAAATGTCTCAACCAACCCTCTCAACCACAAAGCTTCCTTTGACGTCTCAACTGCAGTCATGTACTCCACCTCTGTCATTGAAAGAGCAATTATATCTTGCAACTCTGTCTTCTAATTAATGACGCACTCAGCTACTGTGAACACATACCCGTCGTAGATTTTCACTGATCAAGATCTCCAGTATAATCTGCATTAACATAACCTTGTAGTATCCTAGGCTTTCCCGTTTTCAATTTCTGAAACACCAAGCCTAGTCTCGCAGTCCTCGCAGATATCGTAGCACCCACTTCACTGCTTCCCAATATTGCTTTCACGTATTTGACATGAACCTACTTACTGTACTAATTGCATAGGCTAAGTCAGTCTAGTGCAGACCATAGCATACATAAGTGATCCCACCGCACTAGCATATGGTACTTGAGACATCTTTTTCTCCTCTTCCAGTGATTGTAGACAACTTAGAGGATAATTTGAAGTAACTGCCAAAAGAGTGGTGACCCGACAACGGCGCCAAAAATTGATTGTAAAATGAAAGTGATAAGAATTACCTTGTAGCTTTGGGCTAACGGGTCGTGTCCACGAGGAGGAATGCGATAAAAGCTTTTCGGTGTTTTTGTTAAGTAACAAAGAATGGAGTTGGTATTTTTCTTTTTTTTCTTTTTAATTGAAAAGAGAATGGAGAGTTTGGAAGTGACTAAAAGAAAAATTGAAAAACTTAGAGAAGGCTTTGGAAAAGGTGATCTTTAAAAGGTGTTAAAAATTATTTGATTGTTTTTAATATAGGAAATAAATCTGGGCTCACTATCTTACTACTCAACGATGTGTTCTTCTCTTAAAATTCTTAGTGCCCCAACTTGATTATAGGCAAAAACTTAAGCTTTAGTTTCGAAAGTCTTAAGCAAAGCAAATAAGATTTTTTGAAAAAGTTTAATTCTTTTTCTTAAGAAATCCTCTTGAACTGAATGTTAAATCATCAAGTTTTAATTCAAGTATGAAATAAAAGCAAGTTCAAGTGATATTTTAAAAGATAGAGAAGTTTAGAAATTCAAATCCATCCTCATGTGCCTTCAAGAACACTTTCAAAGAAGAAATGCTTAGTTTAAGGCATGCAATGATTCCGTTGGGTTCTTTAAATCAAAACCATTCAAAATAAGAGAGATCGAAGAGAAAGACGATAGTGAGCCCAGAAAACAAGTTTAGCTACTCATGAATAATGCAAAACTAGACATGCAAATAAAACAAGACATACCCGTGAATTGGAACGGAAGAGGAGAAAGTTTTATCCTTTATTGATGTCACTTCAATCTTCAGATTATAATCACTTTATTCCTCTCTCTCACCGGTATTTGTACTGAACTACAAATTAAATAACAGAAAATTTCTCTATACTATCCAACAAAGAACCTAAACCTTAAAAATAAAGAGAAAAACTTAAACTAATTTTTGGTCCCTTTTCTCTGAAAAATATAGTATTTATAGGAAAAAAACCAAACGGGAAAGGGCGTACGAAGATAGGGGGAGCAAACGCTCTCCCAACAAACTCAACAAGGCCGCGGAAATGCGGCTTTGGCCGCGTTTCTGCAACCATGGTGTGGCCAGGTGGCCACACCAGGTTGGTGGCAATTCTCCATTTGATGATACACCTTTATCTCTTACTGGATTCCCCGTTTCAGCTCCTGGATTTGACGAAATGGCCTTTGATTTTTGGCTTTAATCACTTGATTTGGGAAGATTCATTTTAACTGGTTTTCAACATCTCTGATTTGTCAAGATCTGTCCTGATTTCTTGATTTTCTGATTTCAAATTTATTCTGAATTAAATCAGAATTTGATGGGCTTTTGGGCTCGTTTCTCTTCCTTTTCTTTTAGCGATGGGCTTGCATTTTATAAAGAAAAATAGGACTTATTAATATGATTTATTTAGATAATAAACATGATAATGTGACAATATATATGTAATATATGTAACCGATCACACCCCCACACTTATCTTTTGCTCGCCCTCGAGCAAAACATCAAAACTAATCCTAATCAATTATTAGACCACTTTCGCAGGTCACTCGATTGCATTGAGCATGTGCAATAAGCTGTTAAACCTCTAGGTTACCCCTAGAGGACGAGTTTCGTCTCGTGAGGGTTTTCAGCAGATTGCACCCACAAAATCCATAAAGAAAGAGAAAAAATGTTAGTATTTTCGAAAAGCATTTTGAAAAGAAAAAATATTTGAAGTATATTTGTAAGAGTTCAGGTAATCTATAAGTTATAGGAATATCAAACTTTTCATTCATAAACTTAGTGTCTATTCAAAAACATGTCATCAATCAAAATAAGGAGTCAAATTGTATTTCTCATCCAGTCTATTACTTCACCCTGAGTCATATGCACCATCGTGACCATGAAGTTTGACTAAGGGTTCTTTAACATTAACTCCTATGCCTTATTTATATTTATTTTTGGTGGTATTTATTCCTCAATTCTATTAGGCTTTCTAATCTGCTCATGTAACGAGCCTTTAGTCGGTGACACCCAAACCAGACAGTCTCAGGGCACCAGGTGAGAAAACACCCCTAAGGACTTAAACACTCGAGCAGACAAGGGCACGAAACTAAGGGTTTTTATTTATAAATTGTACCCCTTTTAGGCGTGAATATTTATGCTTCATGAGGCACAAATACCCAGCTTAATCAGAAAATTTATATATATATATATTTCAAACTTATCTAATTATTTTTTGCATAAATACCAAGGCTTGCTTAAGCCAAAGCACCTAACTAATCAATAATTAGATTTGCATATATATATTTTTTTCTTTTTTTATAAGGCATAAGAATTTTTATCTTTGAACCCTAAGTGTGTAAGTGTATAAAGTGTGCATATTTCTTCAAGGTAAAGATCAAAACTAAATTACTTTCATCAATTTTCTTTCTAACCCTGAAAATCAAACAAATTATCTTATTTTGACCAAGTATAAGAAATCCTAATTATGATTTTCCTACTCCTTAAAATTGACTTAATTTCTTACAAAAAATATATCAAAATATTTTTCTTACCTTTCAAAAAAATTTATATATATATATATATTTCTTTGTTTTCTTCATTTTTTTTAGTTATATTAGTCATGTTAGAGCCCTCCTCCACACTTATCTCATGCAATGTCCCCAATGTATGAAAAAAATGTATAGATGCATGAAATAGAATGTAAAAGAGGTGCATATATTATACAAAAATATGTACAACATCAAGTTTCTCCCACACCTAGATCTTTTTCGGTCTCATCCCTCTAACTCTCTTTCCATTATTCCAATGGGTCCTCTTTATAGGGCATAGTGGGGAGGCCAATCTTTTTGTCATTTTCACTCTCTTCCTCCCCAGTCTCACCTTTTTTAAGTTTTTCTTCCCCATATTTTTACATTCATTATTCAAAAATTGATCACCATCACACTTCTCAGTTGGAACTTCCTCACTATGAATGCCTAGGAATTCTAACTCAGTTCCATACATCTCCTCAAAACTTAGGTCAATACTTCCCCCTAGAGGTGTGTAATTAACCAAAATATCCCTAGTTGGTTCATCCAAACACATGAGTTCTTCTTCGAAGAGGTTTTCAAAGAGTATGTCAATCGGAGCTTCTTGAATTATATTCTCTTGCGATATATTATCGGTTGGCTCATCAAAAGTGAAGATATTCAAATCAAATTTTTCTTTTTTTAAAGGATACTCTAAAATTAGAATCTCCGACATATGCCTTCTCATTAAGATAATCGCATTCATTCTTAAATAATTCATTAAGAAATAGAGACTCATTCTCTATACCTTCACTTTCCTCATCACAATTGTTTTCAACAAAGTTTACCTCAAATGTTTGGTCTCTTATCTTAAGAGGTTGTTTTTCTAGGTTGAAGACATTGACTTCTCTAGTCATGTCCCCAAAGGTTAATCTCATAGACACATTCCTACAATTAATAATAACATTGGCAGTAGTAAGGAATAGGCGCCCTAGGATAACAGGAGTTTGAGCCCTAAGATTGGACACAGGTTGTCTCAAGAACTATGAAATCAATTGGGTAAATAAACTCCCCGACCCGGATAAGGACATCATTAATTTCCCCTTTGGAACTTTCACAGAACGATCAACCAGTTGGATTGTGACTCGAGTTGGACTAAGATCGCCTAACCCTTGTTGTTGATAAACTGAGAATGGAAGTAGGTTGATACTCGCTCTCAAATCAAGAAGTGCGTACTAATCTCGGCTTGTCCTATAGTGCAGGCAATGGTGGGACAACCCAAATCCTTGTACTTGACAGGGATCGGACCCGACAGTAGCTCACTAATGTTAGTGGCTAAGAAGACTTTCTTGAGTACATTAGTCTTTCTCTTCTTAGTGCACATGTCCTTAAGAAATTTTGCATAGGATGGGACTTGTTGGATGGCATCAAGGAGTGACACATTTATCTTCACTTGGATGAAGATCTCAATTATTTTATCCATGTGTGGATTCTTTTTGTTGTTCTTTAGCCTATTAGGAAATGTAACTATAGCTTGTACGCCTGACGATTGACTTATCTATTTCAGAGTCATCAGATTTGGAAGGATTGGACTAGATGAGATGGATGCTTGAGTGTGATTCTGCTGACTGGGATTGGGTGGTGTTGACACTTGATTATCAACTTTCTTTCCCGACCTGAATGTATGAACAATATTATATTGATTCAATGATTGATCCTCAGCCAAATGAGCTTGTTGAGAATTCTTAGGATTCATAATTGGTTGATTGGGCAAAATACCCTTTTGCCTCTCATTCTGTGGATTGGCTAATTGGCTTATTTGACCCTCTAGTTTCTGTATTGTTTGCATGAGTGAATCTTGATTCTTCATGTACCTTTCTATATTTCTCTTAAAATCAGTCATTCTTCTTTCAAGTTGAGGATTCTGGAAGAAAATGGCGGAGTTTGGTTAGGAAAGTTTTGTTGATAATTTGAAATATTGTTGGGAGAATTGTGAGGGTAATTTGGAAAGTGGGGTTGATGATTGGAAGAATAATTGGAATGATGAAAGTGGCTTGCATGGTTCGACCGTGGGTGGTCATTGTTGTGTTGGCTCCATGAGAAATTTGGGTGATTTCTCCAGTCAGGATTGTACGTTGGTGCGTAAGGATCATTGTTCGACTTTGAAAAGGCCGCATTCATCGGTTCTGAAAAGTGTTGTTGAGCTTGAAACACAGGACACTCCTCAAACACATGATTCATGGCTTGACAATAAATACAGCCCGGAGTTGAAATTTGGTTTGGGCTGACTTGATTGACTGGACTTGGTTCCTTAGTTTCTAAAACTTCCAGTCTTCTCGCTAGGTTAGCTAACTTTGCTTCGTTAGTTATGGATGATTCAATTGAATGGAGACCTCCTTTTGAAGAGATGGAGTTTGAATTCCTAGAGCTTTCACTAGTTGGTTCCCATTGGATGATCTTTTCATCTAGATTCTCATATAAATCTCATCCTTCATTCTCATTCCTCTGCAAGAATCCCCTTAGCACATGCTTTCTAAGAGGGTCTTGGTTGAGTAGTCTAAACCGTCATAAAGAATTTGACATTGTCGCCATTTCTCTATTCCATGATGAGGACATTGGACAAGAAGGTCTTTGAAGCGTTCAAAGTATCTCCAAAACGGTTCACTAGGCTCTTACTTGAACTGCATGATGTTTTTCCTAACGAGAGCGGTCTTATGAATTGGATAGAATTTCTTCAAGAAGACCTTGATGAAACCATCCCAGGATGTGATAGAGCAGGCCGCTAAGCTATAGAGTCATTTCTTGGTTAAGTCCTTAAGAGCGAAAGGGACAAATCTCAACCTAATAGCATCATCTGTAAGGTGTGAGTTTTCATCATTAAGCATACTTTCTCAAATTCTCTTATGAAGAAATAAGCATCTTCGGACTCTAAGCCATGAAACTTAGGGAGTGTGTTGATGAACTGTGGCTTAAGCTCAAAGTTGTGTTCACCAACCGATGGAAGTTGGATGCAGGATGGAAGTGAAGTTCTAATGGGATAGAACTTATCCTGCAAAGATGTCGGTTGAGCCATAACCGAATCTGGTCTTGGTTCGAACTTGGGTGGTGATGTGTCTCTAGTTAACCTAGATGAATTAGGGTCTCTTGACCACACTTGCATACACAAACACAATCACAAATAAGTTCACCAATAGTCAACAAGAGAAAACAATCAAACCTAGTCTAAGGTAACCTTGACCTAGACAACTCCTAACTGGTTGATTGTCTACAGGAGGTATAATGTAGACTTTGACCACAAGCTAATCAGCCAGGTCAAGGTAAAATTGGTGGGAGGTATCCGCGCAAAAGCGACAGGCCTAATTAAACCAAACCACCAGCCTTCGGGGTTTCGCTCCTCAATCCCTTTCCTAGATACTGATTTGTCAGGAGTCAAATTCTAACACCTTCCCCTTAGGATAATCTCCTAGTGAGTTCGAAATGTCCCTAAGGCCAACGTCTATCAGATTTTACTTAGGCTTAGGTTCTGCGTGCTTGGAGATGGTTTGTGGGCTAAGGAAGGGTAATGACTTTCCCACCTTATCTTGATTTGGGTTTTGCCCTTAGAATTGATTGTGCAGAGTGTGCAAGATATAGAAAAGTAACATTCAAAAGCAAATATCATCCAAGAATGTTTCCTAAATTATATGCTATGCATACGTACCTTGTCTCCAGCTATCTTCAACAGTAATTGTAAAATAAACGTAATTAGACAAATGCCTAGAATGCAAGTCAATGTTTTTTAAGCAATTAACAATCACTCAGATTACTGTTGGATTAAAAACAGGGATTGTGAATATCAGATATAGCAAGAATAATAACACACAAAAATTTTATTTTTACAAGCAATATGTCCTACAAAAAAGAGTTTTTTAGTAGTCCATAAATTTTCAAACTTGCGCTGCAATTTCTTGAAATTCTATTTTCTATTTTCGAGAGTAGGGGCACAGAATAGCGAGTCTTCTCCTGCAAAGCTTGAATGCTAAATCTGAATCTTGACGTCCCTGAAACAAGACACCAAACTTGTTAGAAAACAATTACACCGTTCCCTCCCCGGCAACGGCGCCAAAAATTGATTGTAAAATAAAAGTGATAAGAATTACCGTGTAACTTTAGGCTGACGGTCGTGTCTACGAGGAAGAATACGATAGAAGCTTTTCAGTGTTTTTGCTAAGTAACAAAGAATGGAGTTGGTGTTTTTCTTTTTTTCTATTTAGTTGAAAAGAGAATGGAGAGTTTGGAAGTGATTAAAAGAAAAATTGAAAAACTTAGAGAAGGCTTTGGAAAAGGTGGTCTTCAAAAAATGTTGAAAATTGTTTGGTTGTTTTTAATATAGGAAACAAATCTGGGCTCACTATCTTACTACTCAACGATGTGTTCTTCTCTTGAAATTCTTAGTGCCTCAACTTGATCATAGGAAAAAACTTAAGCTTTAGTTTCAAAAGTCTTAAGCAAAGCAAATAAGATTGTTTGAAAAAGTTTAATTCTTTTTCTTAAGAAATCCTCTTGAACTGAATGTTAAATCATCAAGTTTTAATTCAAGTATGAAATAAAAGCAAGTTCAAGTGATATTTTAAAAAATAGAGAAGTTTAGAAATCCAAACCCATCCTCATGTGCCTTCAAGAACACTTTCAAAGAAGAAAGGCTTAGTTTAAGGCATGCAATGATTCTGTTGCGTTCTTTAAATCAAAACCATTCAAAATAAGAAAGATTGAAGAGAAAGACGATAGTGAGCCCAGAAAACAAGTTTAACTACTCATGAATAATGCAAAACTAGACATGCAAATAAAACAAGACATACCCGTGAATTGGAGTGGAAGAGGAGAAAGCTTGATCCTTTATTGATTCACTTCAATCTTCAGATTACAATCACACTATTCCTCTCTCTCACTGGTATTTGCACTGAACTACAAATTAACTAACAGAGATACAACTTCTCTATACTATCTAACAAAGAACCTAAACCTTAAAAACAAAGAGAAAAATTTAAACTAATTTTCGGTCCTTTTTTCTCTGAAAAATGTAGTATTTATAGGCAAAAACCAAACGGGAAAGGGCGTACGAAGATAGGGGAGCAAACCTCCCCAACAAACTCAATAAGGCCGCGGAAACGCGGCTTTGGCCGCGTTTCCGCGGCCATAGTGTGGCCAGGTGGCCACACCAAGTTGGTCCGTTTGATGATACACCTTTATCTCTTACTGGATTCCCCGTTTCAGCCCCTGAATTTGACGAAACGGCCTTTGATTTTTGGCTTTAACCACTTGATTTGGGAAGATTTATTTTAGCCGATTTTCAACCTCTCTGATTTGCCAAGATCTGCCCTGATTTCCTGATTTCAAATTTATTCTGAATTAAATCAGAATTTGATGGGCTTTTGAGCTCGTTCTCTTCCTTTTCTTTTAGCGATGGCGTGCATTTTATAAAGAAAAATAGGACTTATTAATATGATCTATTTAGATAATAAACATGGTAATGTGACAATATATATGTAATATATGTGATTGATCACTGAATCTCCCCAACACCTTGAGAAAATAGTTCTCTTGGGATAGTCAAAGTCTGCCTGAGCTTTTGTCTCGAGTGATCTCCATACTTAAGACTTCTTGGTTTCTCCCAAATTCTTCATGTCAATTTTTTTCTTGATCTGAGCTTTAAGCTTCTGACATGTGTCTTGTTTCTTGTAGCAATCAGCATATTATCCACATATAACAGAAAATATGTTGGATCATCACTCTACTTAAAATAGACACAACTATCATACTCACATTGGTTGTATCTGGCCTTAATCATGAAAGAGTCGAACAGTTTGTATCACTGCATAAGAGACTGCTTAAGTCTATAGAGGGACTTATTTAGAAGACACACCTTATTTTTTACTTTCCTGAATATAACTTTCAGGTTATTTCATGTATATCTTCTCCTCCAGCTCACCGTGCAGAAACATTATTTTAATATCTATCTGCTCTAACTCTAGATCAAACTGAACAACTATTGTCAATAACATCCGAATAGATGTGTGCTTGACTACAGGAGAAAAAAATCTCATTGTAGTCAATACCCTCCTTTTAAGCATATCCTTTGGCAACTAACATTGTCTTGTACTGCTCATTGTCTTTCTGGCGAAAGACTCATCTGCGACCTATTACTTTGGAGTCCTTTGAAAGATCGACTAATGTCCATGTTTGGCTTCTATCTAAAGACTCCATCTCTTGCTCCATGGCTGTAATCCACTTGCTGTGATCATTTGCCTCAATCGCTTCCCTGTAACTGTCAGGCTCTCATGTTTCTGTTACTAACGCGAAAGAGACATGATCATCTTCCCGCAATACCTTATTGGTGGCACCGTAACTCTGACTGAACGCCTCAACGGTCTAAGTTGCTCTTGAGTAGCCTCCTGTTCGTCTCCATCTGAGTATGAGGAGTCCTCTTCTGACCCTTTAGGTCTTATAGGGCTCTTTGAGAACTCAACTTTCTTTTTCTGAGTGTCAGCCGAACTGTCTGAAACTCCACCTTGCGCTTTATCCTCCGCCTCTGACTTTTCTTGAAACATTGGTTCTTCGTCAAAGATCACGTCTTTGCTGGTAAAGGTGCTCCTTTTCTCGGGATTCAAAGTCTGAAACTCTTGACTCCTTTGGTGAACCCGATGAAAATATACTTCTTAGACTTGAACTCTAATTTGTTCCTTTTCTGGCAATCAACCAAACTATACACCAGGTAACCGAAAATCTGCAAAGTTGAATAGCCCACAGACTCTCCTCGCCATATCTCCTCTAGGATTTGAAGATTAATAGTTGATGGTGACATGTTTACTAGATAACTCACATGATTCACCGCCTCTGCCCAAAATTCTTCTGACATGCCAGTCTGTAATCTGATACTACGGGCACGCTCTGTAAGTGTCTGATTCATGTGTTCTACTACTCCGTTTTGTTCTGATCGCCCTAAAATACTTAGCTAGTGTTTGATGTCCTTACTTGCTAAGAAGTCTTTGAATTCTTTGGAGGTGTACTCGCCTCCATTAGCGGACCTCAAGACTTTCACCTTTTGCCCCTTCTGATTTTCCACCATAGTTTTTTCTTCCTTGAACTTTTAAAATACTTCTGATTTCTACTTCAAGAAGTATACCCAAACTTTTCTTGAAAAATCATTTATGAAAGTAACATAGTACCTAGCACTCCCAATGGATGCTATTGGCGAAGGACTCCACACATCCGTGTGTATGAGATTCAGCAAGCCCTTTGTCTTGTGCTAAGATGTAGAGAAAGCTACACTACGTTGCCAACCATAATGCAAAATTTACAAAGATCAAGTTTACAATATTTGATACCTAGTAGAACACTCTTTTTGTATAGGGCTTGAAGACCTCGCTCGCTCATGTGCCAAAGTCTTGTAGTATCCTTCTTCTCTGTTGCTGCTGAAGCATCACAAACAATAATGCTTCCTATCAACTTGTACAAGTTTGCTGTCTGTTTTCTTTTGAGAACGTTATAGAGCCTTTAGTAATTTTGATTCCTCCATCTGCACTAAAAAACTTGTACCCTTGAACTTTCAAAGCTCCCAACGAGAGAAGATTCTGCTTTAAATCCAGAATGTGTCAAATGTTCATAAGGGTTCGAACCTGTCCATCAAACATCCTTATATGGATGTTATTGATGTCAACAGTCTTACACACAGCATCGTTTTCCATCAGGACAGAGTCTCCATCATAAGACTTGTAAGTACTAAACCACTCCTTTTTTGGACACATGTATGTGCACCCCAAGTCAAGTAATCAAGCATCTGAGTATTTACCTTTTCCTAACTCAGCCGTCAAGATATTACACGAATCTTCATCGGCTTCTTCGACAACCCCGGCTTGATTTGACATTCCACATGTACTAACCTCATCAGAATCTTTCCCGCCTTTCCTCTTCAGCATCTCCTTGTATTTCATACAATTTTTCTTGATGTGTTATGGTTTCTTGCAAAAATAGCAAGAGAAACTGCTATAAGCCTCTGGATCCCTTTTGGGTCGCCTACTATTTGATCTTCCCTTCGGCCCTTGACAAGCAATGTTGAGGCCTCCTCCGTAGAATCTGTCTTCTTCATCAACTCGTTGTTCCATCTTCTAACTCTAAGATCCTCTTACCATACATAATGGTGGTTGCCAAGTGATCATAACTTGACGGAAAAGAAGAGAGTAATAGAAAAACTGTCTTCTTCTTCTAGCTTAACCTCTAGAGCTAACAAGTCGCTTAAAATTTTATTAAAAGCATTGAGATGTTGTAGAATAGGTGTACCTTCCTTCATTCGAAGACTGTATAACTGCTTCTTCATGAAGAGCTTATTTGACAAACTCTTTGTCATGTAAAGGTTCTCCAGCCTACACCAAAGATCAGCAGTTGTCTCTTCATTCATCACATTGTAGAGGATCTCATCTGATAAGCACAGTATGATTGTCGCCTTTGTGCGGAAGTCGATGTCGTTTCACTCATCATCCTCCATCTTCAATGGCTTCTTCTCAATACCAAGCAAAGACTTGTGTGTGCCCTCCTTCACAAGCAATGATGTTCCTCGCATATTCCACAACAGGATGTTGAACTTCTCGTCGAATTTCTCCACCTCGAACTTGGTTGTCGTGATTGTCTTGCTAGCCATCGCTCTGATACCAATTGTTAATGATCTATCACTGATCAAACAACAGAGAACAATAAGTTGAAGACTCGATAGCGGAAGCGGAAGCATAAAAGATCTACCACTAGCAAGCAAATGAAAACTAAATCACCACACAATCAAATAACACCAGATTTAATGTGGTTCGGCAATTGCCTACGTCCACAAGGAGGAGAGAAATCTTTACTGAAAACAAAGAAGAAAATACAAGAGTTACAAGAAGATCTCTCTCACAACTCTCAATGGTGCAAATATGAAATTCTCTTGAATTCTTGACACACCTTCAGGCCCCCAAGGGGTTTATATAGGCACCTAGGATGATCCTACTCCAACACAAACTCTAATAACCAAATCAGCACCGCTTCAGAGAAATAAAAAACCCGTATCCAAACCAAAACATGAAACAAAACCATATTAGGAAACTGCCCGAACCTGTATTAGTCAACTAGGGCAAATCATTAGTCGACTAATACACAGTATTATTTGACTATACCCAAAATCTAGTCGACTACTGTAATGCAATCTGAGAATCCAACTTTCTGTTGCAGGACCTAGTCGACTATGCCAAAGTATCAGTCGACTAGCCCATGACCTAGTTGACTAATAAGACATATTAGTTGACTATAACATACACAATGCATGTACATGTCCATGCTTGATTTGTGAAGCTTGTAACTCCTCCACCTGAACCTGAATTCTTCTCTAATGAATATAAGGAACTCTAAATACTAACATATTTATTTCAGCCATTGACCATACTCAACAATTTCAGTTCAAGTTTCCTTACAATTTCAATTTTTTATGTTCTCTTTCTTCTTTCAGAGATTTCAGTTTTTCCTTCACAAATATCTTGATAAGATCTATTCCCTATTCGTTTAATCAAGATCAAAACCTAGTACTTGAATTCAATCATTGCCTCAGGCTCCTCTACAATAAATGCCCCCGCTTGCTTCTCTCAGTCCAGAGATACATCCACTTCCAACATGTCCACTCAAGAACATTTGAGAAACTTCTTATAAGAAATATAAACCTTTAAGAGATGACAAGCAACATGGAATTGAAGGTCTATGCCTTGGTTCTCTCTCAGAACCACTTTCCTTGAGCTTGTTTATGAGACAATTTTTGGGAAAGCTGCTTGGGCTCTATCCACTTATTCCCACGAAGATCCCCTTTCGACCTTTTGACTTCATTGGTTGGCGTCAACAGGCTACCCTCTCTAAGAGACACATTGATGGGGATTGCACTAGTAGTCTTCTTTTGGTTGTCTTGTTTTATTTATTTATGTTTTATTTAGTCTCATATCAGTTGTGATGGAGAATTTCTTAGTGTATGGGCATATATAAAGCCAAGACCTATAGCTCATTCCTTAAACCATGTTAATTTGAATTAAACCCTTTTTGTTGAAGCATGTTGATGTGTTTTTAAAATGGATCTCTTGCATGCTGATTTGTGAGAGTGGGTGAAAGATCACCAGGGTGCCGATTCCCAAATTAATCAAAGTTATCTTTATTTTCATTCTTAAATTAGTTCTGCATAACATCCAAACTCCAAAGCAAAATTTCTAGCAACTAACCTTGATCCAAGCTACCTCCTCCTCTCCTTTGTCATTGGTTCTATCACCAACAGAAACACCACTCCTCTAGGCAGATAAAAAAAGCATGACTGATCCTGATATTAGAGTGATAGAACTTTTACATATAACCAAATTTCATAAGAGTGTTCTAGGAGTTAGGAGGAGCAAGCCAATTCCTCTCTTCTCCATCATAGAAATATTAAATCGAATTTGTCTCCTTTGTTGTTCCATACTCTCCGATTCATGAATTGCCAAGATAGTGAAGAAATCCCAATAAATAACCATCTCCAAGTCTAGAGAAGCCATCTTTCTATGTTTGAAGCTTATACTCAAATCCCATAGCCCATACATGATATTATCTACAAAGTGCTCTTCATAAGCTACTCTTCACATTCCGTAGAGTGGATAGCAAAACTTGGTCGGAAAACATTATAAAATTTGTCCTCAGGATGGGCAAGGAGTCGCTGCAGCTCATTGTTTCCTTCTTCACGTTGATGGCATCTAGCCTTGTTGACTTTGAAGGAGCAATTAGGAGCATAATTACAAAAACTCTATTTAGAAATTTTCTTTTTGATGCCTCTTGAAATGGGTCTGGGATGGCCCAAGGCACGATGCGCTAACATGGAATTTTATGGTACATATATATCTGAAATATTACCAGATAAATAAGAAGAAGAAGAAGACTTATTTGTGCAAAGACAAGATATCATTAGATATGGTTCTTGGTTGTATATATATATACACATATTGGTCACATATTTACACTGATTTAGGAGATACAATAAGAAAACATTGACTGAGAGAAAGAATAGAAAAATATTGACTGAGAGAAAGAATTAGAAACACATGATGCATGAATCCCATGAGTCCCATGTGTTCCTATAATCATGGAGAGATTTTAGGATCTGGTTGATTTCATGAGGGGTGTCTTTCACATGAATACATGAGTCACGTATTGTCATTGATATCTCTAACATTCCCCCCCCCCCGCAAGTGAAGCGGGTTCGAAAGAACCGAGAGCTTGTTCTTCAGCATAGAAAATCTGAATGAGCTCAAAGGCTTAGTAAGGATGTATGCTAGTTGGTCTTTAGTGCTGACAAACCGAACATCCAGGACTCCATTGGCGACATAGTCCCTCACAAAATGAATGTCGATCTCAACATGTTTGGAGCAGGAGTAACGAATAAGATTGATCGAGAGATATGTTGCACCGAGGTTGTCACAGAGAACTATTGGGAGAGATTGCAGAACTCCAAGCTCACGAAGTAATGACTGCAACCAAATGACCTCTGCTGCAGCATTGGCCACGCCCCTATACTCTGCCTCAGTGCTAGATTTTGCCACAATGCACTGCTTCTTCGAGCTCCAAGAAATGAGATTTGTACCAAGAAAGACATAATAGCTACTGGTAGATTTTCATCATCGATCGACCCTGCCCAATCTGCATCGGTGTAAGCAGTAAGTTGTACAGAAGAATGACAAGAGAGAAAAAGGTCATGTTGAATGGTAGATTTGAGGTAACAGAGGATCCATTTTACAGCGCTCCAATGCTCATCGGTTGGAGCTTGCATGAACTAAGCGACCTTATTCACCGAGAAGGCAATATCGGGTCTGATAAAGCTTAAGTTTTGTAAAGCCCCGACAGTACTTCGATAGACAAAGGGGTCAGAGAGAGACTTGCCAACAATCTTGGATAGCTTACAGGAAGTGGTCATAGGCAAGCTGACAGGCTTGACACCATCCATCTTGAGTCGGAGAAGCAAGTTACGGATGTACTCTGTTGAGAGAGAAATAGACCTGAGGGTGTACAATGACACTCCACGCCCAAGAAATAGAACAGTGGGCCGAGGTCTTTTAATGAGAACTCCCGGCCTAGTTCTTGAATAAGACGAGTGAAAGCCCGTGAGTCATTGCCTGTGATGATGATGTCGTCCACGTAGATAAGAACCAGAAAAAGATCTGTCCCGACTCGTCGGAGGAAGAGAGACGTGTTGGACTTGGAGCCCACAAAGCCCAATGTGACTAGATAACTACTGAGGCGAGAAAACCAGGCCCGTGGAGCCTGTTTGAGGCCATAGATACTGCGGTGAAGCTTGCATACATGATTGTGATGAGCGGAATTGATGAAACCCGAAGGTTGCTCCATGTAAACCGTCTCAGTAAGAAAACCCTGCAAAAATGTGTTATTCACATCCAACTGTCGAATAGACCATCCCTTGGAGACGGCCAGACTGCACACGGTACGGACAGTGGTTAGTTTGATGACTGGACTGAATGTCTCACCATAGTCTAATCCTGGTTGTTGATGAAAACCATTGGCCACCAGGCGGGCCTTATACCTGTCAACAGAACCATCAGATTTATGTTTTAACTTGAAAACCCATTTACAACCAACCAGATTCATGGAAGGGTGGTATGGCACAAGGGACCAGGTTTTATTCTTAAGCAAGGCATTCATCTCAGTGTCCATTGCCTGGCGCCACTTGGGATCTTTAGAAGCTTGCGTGAAACATGTGGGTTCGACAGAAGTGGTGGCCAAGTCAGCCATGAGACAGGTAGGCATGGGATACCGAGTGGCTAGCCAGACTTTTGATGTTCTGGTGTTATCCTATATTCTGGTGACCATATAGTGGGTCCTGATAGGAGGGGGATTGGGAGAGCCTGAGGATAAGGACGAGGAGAAGGACTCATCGGTGGGTGCTGGTAGAGGTAGTGGAGAAGGAGTTGTGATGGAGGTAATAGTGGAGGAGGAGAGTCAATGGTGGGGCCCGCATGAGAAGAGGGGACTGGAACATGGAAGGTAACAGAGGCATGGAGATGGGGATCGGTGGTGAAGGCGTGGGAGTAGGGGGAGAAGAGGGAAGGCAGATGAGAATGGAAAGGAAAGGAAGATTCGTCGAACACAACATCCCGAGAGATGTAAATACGACCAGAAGGGACATGCAAATATTGATAACCCTTATGCGAAGCCGAGTAACCTAAGAAGACACATTGACTGGACTGAAAATTAAACTTATGAGTTTGGTTTGGACGCAGATGAGGGTAGCAAGCACAACCAAAAATTTGTAAGGAAAGGTAGTCAGGTGCTATATGAAATAATTTCTAATAGGGAGATAGATTATAGAGGACGGGGGTGGGGATTCTATTGATGAGAAATGAGACAGTTTGAAAAGCATAAAGCCAGCAATGAAATGGAACATTTGACCGAGCCAGAAGAGTAAGGTCAGTCTCGACAAGGTGGCAGTCTTTTCTTTCTGCGATGCCGTTTTGGGCACTAGTGTGTGGACAGGATAAGCGATGAGCGATACCCTGAGAAGACAAGTAAGATTTAAATTTGATGAACTTGCCACCATCATCAGTTTGGAGTGCTTTAATGGAACGCCCAAAAAAATTTCACATTAATTTTGAACTCAAGAAAAATGGAGAAAGCATCACTTTTATTTATTAAAGGATAAAGCCAAACATACTTACTGTAGTGATCTACAAAGCTAATATAATAGCGATGACCACTTACAGCGGACACAGGAGACGGACCCAATAGATCGGAGTGAATAAGCTCTAAAAGAGCAGTAGCAATCGTGAAAGATGACGAAAAAGAAAGACGGTGACTTTTCCCTTGCTGAAAGGGATGCAGAGAGGGGTACCAGCACGGTCAGGGAGGAAAGGAAGCTGATGCTGAGATAAAACACTGGAGATAACTCTGGTGGAGGGATGACCTAGGCGCTCATGCCAGACGGAGGAAGATGCACGCTCACCGAGAAGAGCCTGGGGAGAGACAGTGAAGTTATGATTCCCCAGGGAGAAGACATACATACCATCCTTAAGTTGTCCCCGCAGTAGAGTTTTCCGAGTGGAGAGATCCTTCATAAAACAAGAGTCAGGGTGAAATTCAAGAAGGGCTTTATTATCAGCAGTAAATTGACTAACAGACAGAAGATTTTTTGTGATATCAGGAACATGTAAAAGGTTTTTCAAGACAAAGAAGAAATAGGAGAACACAATAAAGAAGCATCAGTAGCTCGGATAGGCAAACATGTCCCGTCACCCATGCGAACTCTGTCAGATCCTTGATATTCGGAGTGAACCGCCAGATTCGCAATGTCAGCCGTTAGGTGATGAGTGGCTTCGGAGTCAACATACCAGTTGGGATCGACTGGACTATTCCCATAAGAGTGGAAAAGAGCAGTTGGGCTAGTCGAATCATCATAACAATTGTAGCATTGGTTAGCATAATGGCCAAAACGATTGCAGATCTGGCATTGAGGTCGGCCACCGGTGGACTGATGTGACGGTAAGAAGGAACGTCCACGACCACGACCGCGCTCCCTGCCTCGGCCACATCCACGACCACGGAAAAAAGATGGAGCTGAATGATAGTTTGGAGTGCGGGAAACAGTATGAACCGCAAGAGAAGGGGAGATGAGGGTTGTGGAGTCTGGTGAAGTGATAGCACACCCACGATAAATCTCCTGGCTAAAAATGAGGCCGATGAGTTCTTCTGACAGTACAGGGTCGACTCGTGTGTTGACGGAGGTGACGAACGAGTCATATTCGGGAGACAGACCACTGAGTAAGGTAAAGATGAGGTCGGAGTCGGCAATTGGATTAGTCACTGCCGCCAGATTGTCCACGATGGACTTGACAGACTGTATATACTCTGACATAGAAGAGGTGCCCATCTTGACAGTGTGCAGCTGATATTTGAGTTGCTGCACTGTAGCTCTGGAGTGTGACGCAAAGATTCGCTCCAGAGAGCACCACACATTACAAGATGTGGTGAGGCCAACGACATGAGCAAGAACAGCCTCAGTGAGCGAGGAGATAAGCCAACATAAGAGCATCTGATCAAGCTTGATCCAGCGAGTGTATTCTGGATTGATAGTGGGCTGAGCATCCTTCTCGGTAGAAGGAAGGAACCGGACCGGACACACAGAGGTTCCGTCGACGAGGCCTTCGAGATCGTAGAGCTTGAGAAGAGGAAGGAACTGGGAACGCCACAGCAGATAGTTTCCCTTGTCGAGTTTGACATTTAGAAAGTGAGTGATGTTGGGATTGGGAGTAACTATGGGTGCAAGTGTTTGGATGGAGGTGAGGGAAGATGAAGAGGAAATACTCAACATGGTACAGGAGTTGCTCTGATACCAAGATAAATAAGAAGAAGAAGAAGATTTATTTGTGCAAAGACAAGATACCATTAGTTATGGTTCTTGGTTGTATATATATACACATATTGGTCACATGTTTACACTGATTTAGGAGATACAATAGGAAAATATTGACTGAGAGAAAGAATAAGAAAATATTAACTGAGAGAAAGAATGAGAAACACATGGTGCATGAATCCTATGAGTCTCATGCGTTCCTATAATCATGGAGAAATTTTAGGATCTGGTTAATTTCATGAGGGGTGTCTTTCACATGGATCACATGTTTTACATGAGTCACGTGTTGTCATTGATATCTCTAACATTATTCTGGGTCGTGCTTGAGCTCGCCTCCACCCGACACAACACGGCCGTTACAAGGCCTGAATGGAGGCCCAATTGGCGCCCAATCTGACGCAGTTTAAACACTTCTTTACTTAAACTTAAATTCTAATAAAATAATGAAAATACTATATAATACAACATTATATACTTTACCATCTCAACTCAAAAGTAAGATATTGTTGGTTGGGGCCACAGTGACTTAATCACTTGACTCTATTCTAAAGAGTAAAGAATCTAGAGGCAAAGTGGTTTAGGTTAGATTTAAATCATTTAATTAAACTGAAACAAAATAACTATTAAGATAAGCAATTAGGAGACTGAATATGGTGTTATTATTGCTATCTCTTCACTTTTATAATTTATTCTCTTTTTAACCTGTTGGTGTCATGCTTATTAGCTTTGTTTTAGTTTTATATTAGTTTAAGTAAATTATAATATTATAAAAATAAACAAGTAGGAGGCTCAAATTAGGCATAAAGTATGATATCCAAATTGGGCATTATTGGGCCAGCCAGAGTCAAGTACGACTAGAGGCACAAATGAGCTGATCCATTATGGCAAGCGGTTTAGCTAGACTCATACAGTACTCTAGGGTGTGCTTTGACCTAGATACGTTTATGTGGGTCGTGTCTGGATATGGCTAAGCACGACCTTTCAACTCCAAATCTAAATTTTTATTTAAAAGAAAATATGAGCAAAAACACACATTTTGACAAAATATTTTAAACTCGTTTTAAGTACACTTGACATTTTAAAATTTTACTATATTATCATTTTAGCAAATAGCTAATATTAGTTTCCTTTTGATAATAATTAGTTATTAGATTTTTGTTAGTGAGCCTATTTACTCATCAAGAAATCTAAAATAAGCTAAATTAAACACAAAATAATCTTATAATGTGTTAACATTAGATAACACTTTTGTTGATATGTATATATGCCAAAAAAAAGGTGATCAATATATAAAAATTAGAAGTTGACACACACACGACAATTTTTTATATCTTTTTTGGAGGTAAATTGTTTTAAACAAGATTCACTAGCTTTTGATTTTTCAACATTTTCATTACTTTTGTGTCTTTTAAATATGTCGTTTTGTTAGATTATATACTTAACACGTCTAATTTTCCATAACCCATAAGAAGGAACGAGCATAGCAAGTCACCCTTTTTTGAAATAGTTACTGTGGAGGTGGTCAAATGGTCTGCACTTTCAACACCTCTCATTTTTTTGATCAATTACCAACCTCTCCCTTCAAGCCTTTTCCCTCATTTTGGTAGTGGATTTCTCTATTTTAAGAGATGATTTGGACTTCACCATTTTTTCCACTCCTTTCCCCACTTCTCCAACAAGACCTTATAGTCAGTCTATTGGTTTTTGCTAGGAGATCACCACGACTCCCACCTTATGGTTTTTTCTAGGGGCTCGCCTAGGAATCCCACCACCTCCCCTTTCTTGGATCTCTCATCAGGTACTTCTTTCTCTTGGTAGTTTCCCTAGGTGCTAGGAGAGAAGATAGTTATTCCTAATATTCCTCGTTAATGGTGTCTCTTCTTTTCAATGTGATGAGAATCTATAGTCAAACACATGGAAGGAGTGCAAACAGCCACATGTTCTCCTTCCACAAGTGGAGATCTTGCTACACTATGCCCGAGATTCTTCTGGACCTAGGGTGGTGATGGTTACAGTTGTCACTCTCACCATCCAATTTGCCCTTCCCTTCTCTCATTGAAGCTTTCACCCCAAGTTCCGTTATTGTCGGATCTCCTACTCAAGCTAACACGTGTTCGAATGATAGGTTTTTGGTTTTCTTAAAGAAAAAGAAAAGAAAATTAGGTGACTTCAACCAATGGATAGATTATACCAGCAGGTCAAGCCAGTTTTCTTATTTTTGGTTCAATGATAGTTCATGCAAAACCCTTTTAGTACAAGGCACAATCCTAAGATCATGGATATTCACCATAAGAACATGCTTTGCAATAATGACCTTATAGAGTATCCCAGCGACGCGCGGGGTGTGGATTCATTAATTATGCAGAATATTATATGTATGTATCAGTTCTTAGGCGGGAAAGGTAAAAGAGGGCCTAGATAGTGTATGCATATAAGGTTACTATGTCGGGCAGCCTAAACAACTACAAAAACATCCAGGGGCGGAACCAGCAATAAATTTTGGGGTGGGTTGCAATATTTTATAACATATGCTTGTGCAATATATGAATTTGCCATAACAATAAAACAATATTCTCCACTAAATCAGAGCGGAATCAAGAATAAATTTGCCAAAAGAAAACCAAAATAGAAGAAGGTCTAAGGCAATATATGAAAAAGTGGGGCAGGCTGTAGCCCGGCCAGCCAACATGTGATTCTGCCCCTGAAACATCACTGTTAATATATTTATACTTCTTTTCATGCAAGTGTCATAACACATCGAAATCATGCATGAAAGAAGCAGCATCCAAAAACTATTTCATTTAAGACTAGTTTTCTGGCACATGCAAGTGCACAGGCACTGAAAATAGGAATGCATAATTTTTACGATTTTAAGAAATGTGTGAGCTACACACCTTTTCGTTTACCCTTATCATTAATTTCTCTGGACATTTTCATAAGTAATCATAAATTTCATTTCTTGTGCATCAGGACCAGTTAGAGCATTTAATACTGCAAAAAGAAGATGTGAGCATCTAAAACTACTACTCTCTCTGGTGAATATAGTAGAGATAAGCTGGTGCATGAAGCACTGTCCTAGAATTGTAGCAGGGTCCTTGGCCTTATCAAGCCAGGGATGTGGTTCATGTTCAGTACTGTTGTCGGGGCACATTGAATTTCGTTGGGTTGGGTTTGATTGGTCCTAGGACATAGCATTTATGCAGAATTAGAATGCAACTTCATCCGGCCTCCCGCCAAAGTCAAAAAAAGAAATTTGGATATGTCAATACAGGATGTACTTCCAGAACCCTGATGATTTTTTATATTATTGATTTTTTAGGTAAAGAATTCTGATAAGATTTCTGATGAAAATGCTATTGGAAGTGGCAAATTTCAAGGAAAAAACCAAACAATATTTGTACCACATAAGCAAGCCAGGAAAGCCCAAATCAAAGAAGGGTCTTTCACATCAAGGAAATGGCACTCTATGAACTACAAATTCCCCCAACTATTTTAATAATGTTTTGTTGGTAACAGGGCTCCATAGATTGCAATACTTCCATACAGCACACCAAAAGTCAGTAAAATTAACAGAAGAAATCAGAAATCATGCAACTTACCTGCGCACTGTGAAGAGCAGAGAGCTTCACCGGACAGCAGCAGCATTCCATTCCCCCAAAACAAAAGAAAAAGCTCCAGATATGCGAATTGCTAGAGAAATTGTAGACCACCCAACCTCATAAATACCTTCTCGCTGTCCACTGTCCCTCCAGAAACCCCAGTGAACCCAAACCACGTAATAAAGTAGGGGTGGCAGACGGGTCGCGATCTTTCAGACCCGACCCGATCCAGAGGTAGCATGTATGGGTTTGGGCTAATTGGGTTTGGGTCGTAACCTGGTCGACCCATCTGACCCGATTATTAAATGGGTCGGGTCGACCCGAACCCGCCAGACCCGCTTGACCCGCCAGACCCAATTATTCTCTCTCCTCCCCGGCCTCGTCCCCTTCGATCTCCTCCACCGCCGCCACCGCCTCCTCCCCTTGACCTAAATTAAATTGTCAAAAAATATTCGAACATGTGACCTCTAGTGTATGAGTTTAATGTGATGACCAACCATATTACCAAACAATTTAGGGCGTGTTTGGTAGGTTGCAAAATGTTGCAAAATGCAAAACATTTTGCAACTTTACCATTTACACTTGTTTGGCTTAGTTTGCAAAATGTAAAATGCAAAAACTTTTACAACTCTTCTTTTCCTACTTGCAGTTGCTACAGTTAAATTTGTGGTCATGTAAATCTCACTTTTACACTCATATTTTCCCACTTGCAGTTGCTACAGTTAATTTTGTGGTCATGTAACTCTGACTTGTAGTACACTTACAGTTCAAAACGGTTACTTGATAATCAATATATAATTAAATATTATAATTATTTAATATTTTAATAGTGTTCAATTTCTTATTTAATTATTTAATTATTTTATATTTTTAATCTTTAACTTTTTTATTGTTTTAATATTTAATATTTACTATTTTAATTTAATATTTTAATTTAATATTTTATTATTTATTAGTACTTATTCCATTTTTTATTATTTTATTTGAGTTAATATTTTATTAATATAACAGTATTATACTTTAATATAAAATTACTATATATTTAATTCTTTATTTTTTAATATAAAAAATTACTTTATTAATATCATAAATATTTTATTATTATATTAATATTTTATTATGCTAATATTGTAATAATAATTCAGTATAATAATACTATAATGATAATTTATTATTAAATTTTAATTATATTTTACTTTATTAATTTTATATTCTATAATATTAAAATTATATTATAATAAAATTTATATTATAATAATTTTCAAGTATTTTTAATATTATAATATTATAACTATATTTTATTATTGTTGTAACATTTTTAATATTTATATTTTATTAGTATTCTTAAATTTTATTAATGTTCTTTAGATTTTCTTAAAATTTTATATTATTTATTTAGTTAATATTTTAGTAACATTTTACTATTTATACTAATATTTTATTAATATTATTGTTATAAATAAAATATTAAGATTATTAATTTTTATCTCAATTTATTAATACAATTTAATTTGCAATAGTAGATTTAATTTAATAGTATTTATAATATTTAAATCACTGTTACAGTTAGTTTTGTGGTCAACTTTTCCACTTACACTTTTACATTACCAACCAAACACCGTAAAACACAATTACTTTACCATTTACACTTTCACTTTATCAACCAAACACTGTAAAACACAATATACTTTTCCATTTACACTTCACTTTATCAACCAAACACCGTAAAACACAATATATTTTCTCTGCTACAGTTCACTTTTTCCATTCTCATTTTACGACTTACGACTTGCGACGTTTTGCAACGAAACAAACAGGCCCTTAGTAAAATAGCGTAAAGAAATTGTATTTAAGGCTTAATAATCGGTCAAATGGGTCGGGTCGACCCGATTAAGTCTGGGTCAGGTCTGGGTCTGAATTTTTGACTCATATAATAAATGAGTCGGGTCGACCCGACCCGATTATTAGATGGGTCGAGCAGTAATTGGGTCGGGTCGACCCGACCCGACCCGACCCAATTGCCACCCTATAATAAAGCCAAGCAATGCAAGACCCGGTCACTGGACTTCCGATTAAGATCGTTGTTCCGCAGTACACACCAGACCAAGATCTCTATCTAGAACCAACCCGATCTCCTCTTCCCGCGCTTCATGGCTTCGTCAGTGGAGAAAGCTGGCATGATCTCGCCTCTTCGACTCGCCTCCCTCCTCCGCCTCGGGAAAAACCCTAATCTCGTCCTCCAGCTCTTCAGAACCCTAACCCTGACAATTCCGAAACTGAGAAGCCCTATCGCTACAACGCCAGGATCCTACGACCTCATCATCTGCAAACTCGGCAGGGCCAAGAAATTCCCGAGATGGAGCAGACCCTCGATCAAATGATCGGAAAAACGAGGTTCGCCCCCCAAAGAGGCCCCCTTCTGCCACGTCATCTCATTCTGCGGCCTGCCCACATGCCCGGCCCCGCCCTCTGCAGCTTCGATCGGAATCCATCGTTCTGCTGCCGTCGATCGATCCGATCCTTCAACTCCCTCGTCGGCGCTCTCCTCGACTGCGGCCATCTCGAGAAAAACCACGAGCTCTGTCGAGGTCTCGACGCTCTCGATCTGAAACCGGACGCTTGCACTTACAACATGCCAATTGGCTAACGTGAGTGAACAGGTGTTTGATGTGTGGGAAATGGCTATTAGTTGCACTTTGAAGGAGAGGAAGGTACTGAAGGCCGCTGAGCTTGTGCGTTGCCTTCTCCTGTGGTGAGTTTGTTGAAGGCCTCAGAATTTGTGCTTTGCATGAGGATGGAGTGGTATATATAAATTCAAACAAACTTATACAGAAATTTGACAAAAGCACTAGAATTTGGCATGACTTTAGCTGCCCTGAGACTGCTTGTCATGCAACTGTGGGTTCTTTAAGTCGAACACTGCCACCATTGGATATGGATAAGAAAGCAAATCAGTTTGATGAAGTTTGCTGAACGATTTGTCAGTGAAACTAGCATGCAGAACTTGAGAATCAGTGTGATGCCTCATGTTCCATCAATGAAGCAACCACCTCCTACTCCTCTCAGCAATATTAAAGTTGTATATAAGCTCGGTTCTGCCAAAGATGCAATTTTGGACTCAGAATACAATCAGGCTGTGGAATGTACGCCATGATTGCAACATGAAAAGACTAAACATCGGGAGTGTTTTCAAGGGGTGTGAGCTCAGGATGGGCATAGAGTATGGAATACAATGAAGGTATGGTCCTCACTAGTTTGCATATTTACATCTTTATATAGTTATAACAATCAATACATTCATCACTAACACGTCTAAATGAATCACGTTTTAATTGACCATGCTTGCACATACCTTATGATAATTGAATCCATATGTGAAAGTCATGTAAAGGGGATTTCCAACCTTTTGCAAGGCTGAGAAATGATTCCAGAGAAGGATAAAAAATTATTCTTTAGCAGGATTGGATTATCTTTGAAAGGAATAAGATTCAAGAGCATAAAATATGATAAGAAGAGTTATCTTATATGTCAAAGTCACAATGCTCTGGATGACGTTAAACTAAATATAGATCAAGTCCAGAACAACAGAAGAAAGCGAATAAGGTTCGTGCATAGGGCTCACACTGAAAGCTACTGGTAGCAGGAAAATTTTAGCAAGGGAAATTGGAAAAAGAAATGTGAAACTTTCTGCTGCATGGATGGCAGGTTTAATATCTGATGGAAGATTTTATGTTAATTGTATGTTCCATAGTTTTTGTCCAATTATTATTGAAGCTGCAGGTTACTAACGTCAATATAGTATTTGTCATGTATCATCAGTACTATCCATAATTTCATCGAAGAACAAATACAACCTGCAAATCACTAATTCACACAGAAACATTATTTATCTACTAATGTATTAAAATGTAACAGTCTTCTGCAGTGGAATGTTGTGGAATTTTCTATCTTAAGGGAGTGAGCCACATCTGTTAATCACCCAGCACAAGTAGCCTAATCCAACTGCTTGATATCTCCAAAGTGCTCATCCATAAAATGCTGCAGCAATGACATGAACCAAACTCAATCAACAACCACATCACATCTTGCACATCTTGAATCCAGGTGAAGTCTTAATGCCTATCGAATCCTACACGTGAAATAGAGAATCTTAAAATGAAATCAAATTATGACTTTTAATCTTCATAATTTCAACCTCATGCAACTGCATGCCCTGCTACGGAGATCAACAAAATCTGATAATCTATTTTCTTTGACCTTCTCTTGCAACAGACTAACAAGTGGATACATTCTTCAGGCTGGGAATAATCTAAGTTCTTTCTTCCACACACAATTTCCATGACTACAACAACAAAGCTGTAGACATCTGCCTTTTCTGTAATTTTTAATGTCAGCCATTCAGGAGCCAGATACCCTCGTGTTCCTCTCATTGTAGTCAATATACATGGCTTTCTTCCCTATCAATTAGCTTAGATAACCCAAAATCTGATATCTTTGCATGAAACCTTTGTCTAATAGTATACTTTGCGGCTTAATGTCGAGCGATCTGTTGCCTGCAGTCTTCATGCAGGTATGACAATCCCTTGGCTACATCAGTATTAATTTGGACGCACGTCTGCCAGTCTAGAGAAACATCGTCAGTTCTGTTGAAGAACCACTTATCCAGTGATCCATTGCACATGTACTCGTAAACTAAGAGTCTATAAGACTTTTCTGAACAGAAACCTATCAACCTAACAAGATTGATGTGATGAATATTACCAATGCTCATGACCTCAGCCAAGAACTCTTTTATCCCGTGACCAACACCACCCAACTGCTTAACTGCAACTCTCTCTACGATTCAGTGTCCCTTCGAAGACAGAACCAAACCCACCTTGTCCAAGCTTCCTGCTGAAGCTGCCAGTGGCAACTTTCAAGTCCTCAAATGAAAATTCCATTGGGAGTCCAGGTACTGATTTGAAATTATCTTCATTTTCTGTCCCTGAACTTGTTTTCCTCATTCTTAAAATGATGAATCCAATTACTAGCAATGTCGCAAACAAAGATGCAGGGTGACTCCCAATTTGACTGTAATCGTTGTCCTTTTATGTTGAATCTGCACCTTGATATGGCTGATGCATTGTATCCACTGCTGTAGGATTATTATTCATCATTGAATAAAGTTGTGATGGCAGATAACAATAACCATTTGAACTATCCCCTGAAAACTTAAAGAAAGTAGCTTTGCATGAGCAATTCATCAAACAAGCCTGCTTGCATTGCTCTTCATTGGTAATTCGGAGAACTGCAGCATCTAAATCAATGTAATTAAAGTAAGAGACGTTAGGTAGAGATGCTAACTGGTGGCTTTTTGTGGATTGGCAGGACATAGTAGCAACGAGCGCAACCAAGATTCAACTGCCGTGCTTCATCTGACCACTGGGTGGGGAATAGTTATACTCAGCATAATTTTGTGTGCGACGATTGCAAAGAGGAAGGAGTCGCAATTAAGGCTGCAGGCAAAGGCACAGACGAGGGCGGGTGTCCTATCCTAGCCATCGCCATGCAGACCCAGCCCTAGCAGCGGGAGCGAGATGATTGCTCGAAGTTGGGAAATGTTACCTCGTATGCCTGTATCATAGTAGATCTGGTGATTGAGGGCGAAATTATTGATCCAGAGGATGGGGGATGAACAGTGTGATTGATGGGTACTTCGTGGGCGTGGAGCGTATGGAGGAATATTTGGATTGCGAGGATGAACTTCCAGATGGCTATCATTAGTCTCTTCTTGAATCTTTGCTAAGAGAGAAATTTATAGTAAAATTCTTTGCAAAAATACTGCAGCTTATACTGCTGCAACCACAGCCAACCCTACCGCTGGCATCAGCTCCTCCTCCTCTCGCGGCGTGCCCAAAAAACATCATAAGCACATGAATCTACAGAGCTAGAGAAAATGTAATGTCACTCTAAAATACTTTCGAAGTTGGGTATTTGTTTATGCATTGCAAATTCTGTACGAGTCCTTGTATGAGTATGAGTCTATTCTGTAATTATTTTGTAACAATAATAAATTACTGTTCTTTAGCTCCTTTGCCTCTTTGTCGTCTATGTGGTTGGTGCCATATTCAATCAATAAACGTACAATTTAGTGAAGTACTTTCAATCTAAAACTCATGGTCGGGTTATGCCATTACCTGAGAACCGTGAAAATCAATCGAGTAACGTAACCTCCAACTTGATCGAGTGTTATATGGAGATGTAATTGAAACTTTGGTTAAGTGAAGATTAATTGCAAACAATAATCGAGTTGTTGGGACTAATTACCGGGATTGGTAGCTAAACC
>JAVJIF010019567.1:0-27394 GCA_038442645.1 Agave tequilana | reverse complement strand
TTTAGGCCAATTGAGGCTGAAAGGTTGATTTTTTTTAACTTTTCAATTAAGATTAGAAACTAATTTAAATAGTAATAATTATACAGAAAAACTATGAGCTACTGCTAATGACTCTTGAAAACCGTATTTTCTCCCTGTTTAGGCCCTAATCGGCTATTATAATGCCTAGTTTAGGCTAATCGGGACTTAAAGTTTGACTTTTGGTCAAACTTTCTCATTAACACTAGAAACAAGGCTAATTATTAGTAATTGTACATAAAAATAATGTAACACCATTCAGGGCCTTTGAAAAATCATGTTTTCCTCCCGTTTGGTCCCTATTCGGCTCTTATGAGGCCCAGTTCAGGCCAATCGGGGCAGAAAGTTGGACTTTTAAGTCAAACTTCTCAATTAAGACTAGAAACTAGTTTAATTAGTAGTAATTATACATAAAAACTATGTATTACTACTTTTGGCTTTTGAAAACTATATTTTCTCCCCGATTGGACGTTATTAGGCTCTTAAAGGACTAGTTTAGGTTAATCAGGGCTGAAAGTTTGACATTTGTTCAAATTTTCTAATTTAATATTAGAAACAAGGTTAATTAGTGATAATTGTATATAGAAACTATACAATACCACTCTCAGCCCTTGAAAACCATGTTTTCTCCCGTTTGGGCCCTATTCGACTCATATAAGGTCTAGTTCAGGCTAATCGGGCTGAAAGTTTGACACTTCGTAAAATTTCTCAATTAAGACTAGAAACTAGTTTAATTAGTAGTAATTATTTATAAAAACTATGTATTATTACTCTCGGCTCTTAAAACCTCGTTTTCTCTCCATTTGGGCCTTAATCGGCCAGTATAAGGTCTTGTTCAGACCAATCGAGACTGAAAGTTCACTTTTGGTAAAACTTCTCAATTAAGACTAGAAACTAGTATAATTAGTAGTAATTATACATAAAAACTATATATTACTACTCCTGACTTTTGAAAACTGTATTTTCTCCCCGTTTGGACCCTGTTAGGCTCTTATAAGGCCCTTTCGGGCCAATAGGGGCTAAAAGTTTCAGTTCTGGTAAAATTCCCATTTAACACAAGTAAAAAGGTTAATCAATAGAAATTGTACATAGAGCTACATAATACCATTCTCGGCCCTTGAAAATCATGTTTCCTCCCGTTTGGTCCCTATTCGGCTCTTATAAGGCCTACTTCAGGTCAATCGGGGCTGAAAACTTGACCTTTAATAAAACTTCTCAATTAAGACTAGAAACTATTTTAATTTGTAGTAATTATACATAAAAACTATGTATTACTACTCTCGGCTCTTGAAAATCTCGTTTTCTCCCCGTTTGGGCCTTAATCGGCTATTATAAGGCCTAGTTCACGCCAATCAGGGCTCAAAGTTTGACTTTTAGTCAAACTTCCCAATTAACACCATAAATAAGATTAATTAGTTGTAATTATACATAGAAGCTATGTAATACTATTCACGGCTCTTGAAAACCATGTTTTCCTCCCGTTTGGTCACTATTTGGCTCTCATAAGGCCTAGTTCAGGCCAATCGGAGATGAAAGTTTTACGTTTGGTCAAACATAGAAATAAGTTTAATTAGTATTAATTATACATAAAAACTATGTTATTCTACTCCCGGCTCTTGAAAACCTCATTTTCTCCCTGTTTGGGCTTTGTTCGGCTCTTATAAGCCTAGTTCAGGCTGATGCTGAAAGTTTGACTTTGGTCAAACTTTCCAATTAACACTAGAAATAAGGTTAATTAGTACTAATTGTAGATAAAAACTATGTAACACCACTCTCAGCACATGAAAACCTTATTTTCTCCCGTTTCGCACCCTATTAGGCTCTCTTATAAGGCCCTTTTCGGGCCAATTAGGGCTAAAAGTTTTAGTTCTGGTCAAACTTCCCAATTAACACAAGAAAAAAGCTTAATCAATAGAAATTGTACATAGAACTACGTAATACCATTCTCGGCCCTTGAAAATCATGTTTCCTCCCGTTTGGTCCATATTCGGCTCTTATAAGGCCTACTTAAGGCCAATCTGGGCTGAAAACTTGACTTTTAGTAAAAGTTCTCAATTAAGACTAGAAACTAGTTTAATTTGTAGTAATTATATATAAAAACAATGTATTACTTCTCTCGGCTCTTGAAAACCTCGTTTTCTCCCCATTTGGGTCTTAATCGGCTATTATAAGGCCTAGTTCATGCCAATCGGGGCTCAAAGTTTGACTTTTGGTCATATTTGCCAATTAACACCATAAACAAGATTAATTAGTAGTAATATGCTTTGAAACTATGTAATACTATTCACGGCCCTTGAAAACCATCTTTTCCTCCCTTTTGGTCTCTATTTGGCTCTTATAAGGCCTACTTCAGGCCAATCGGAGATGAAAGTTTTACTTTTGGTCAAACATAGAAATAAGTTTAATTAGTAGTAATTATACATAAAAACTATGTTATTCTACTCCCGGCTCTTGAAAACCTCGTTTTCTCCTTGTTTGGGCTTTGTTTGGCTCTTATAAGGCCTAGTTCAGGCTGATATGGGCTGAAAGTTTGACTTTTGGTCAAACTTTCAAATTTATACTAGAAATAAGGTTAATTAGTACTAATTGTACATAAAAACTATGTAGCACCACTCTCAGCACGTGAAAACCTTATTTTCTCCCGTTTCGGACCCTATTAGGCTCTTATAAGGCCCTTTTCGGGCCAATAGGGGCTAAAAGTTTCAGTTCTGGTCAAACTTCCCAATTAACACTAGAAAAAAGCTTAATCAATAGAAATTATATATAGAACTACGTAATACCATTCTCGGCCTTGAAAATCATGTTTTCCTCCCGTTTGGTCCCTATTCGGCTCTTATAAGGCCTACTTCAGGCCACACGGGGCTGAAAACTTGACTTTCAGTAAAACTTCTCAATTAGGACTAAAAATAGTTTAATTTATAGTAATTATACATAAAAATTACGTATACTCTGAGCTCTTGAAAATCACATTTTCTCCCCTTTTGGGCTCTAATCAGCTATTATAAGGCTTAGTTCATGCCAATCGGGGCTGAAAGTTTGTCTTTTGGTCAAACTTCTCAATTAAAACTATAAATAAGGTTAATTAGTAGTAATTGTATATAGAAACTATGTAATACTATTAACGACCCTTAAAAAACCATGTTTTTCTCCCGTTTGGTCCCTAATTAGGCTCTATAAGGCCTAGTTCAGGCTAATCAGGGATGAAAGTTTGACTTTTGGTCAAACTTAGAAATAAGTTTAATTAGTAGTAATTATACATAAAAACTATGTTATTCTACTCCCATCTCTTGAAAACCTCATTTTCTCCCTATTTATGCTTTATTCGGCTCTTATAAGGCCTAGTTCGGACTAATAAGGCTTGAAAGTTTGACTATTGATCAAACTTTACAATTAATACTAGAAATAAGGTTAATAGTACTATTTGTACATAAAAACTATGTAATACCACTCTCAGCACTTGAAAACTTTGTTTTCTCCCGTTTGGGCCCTATTCGTCTCTAATGAGGCTAGTTTAGGCTAATAAGAACTGAAGGTTTGACTTTTGGTCAAACTTTATAATTAAGACTAAAAACAAGTTTAATTAGTAGTAATTATACATAAAAACTATGTCATACTACTCTCGGCTTTTGAAAACCTCATTTTCTCCCCGTTTGGGCCCTAATCGACTCTTATAAGGCCTAATTCAGACCAATCGGTGCTAAAAGTTTGACTCTTGGTCAAACTTTCCAATTAACACTAGAAACAAAGTAAATTAGAAGTAATTATACATAGAAACTATGTAATATCATTCATGGCCCTAGAAGACCATGTTTTCCTCCCATTTGGTCCCTATTCGGCTCTTATAAAGCCTAGTTCAGACCAATAAGGGCTGAAAGTTTGACTTTTGGTAAAACTTTCCAATTAAGATGAGAAACAAGTTTAATTAGTGGTAACTATACATAAAAATTTGTATTACTTCTCCTTGCTCTTGGAAACCTTATTTTTCCCGTTTGTACCTTATTCCGCTCTTATGTTATAAGGTCTAGTTCAGACCAAACTGGGCTGAAAGTTTGACTTTTAGTCAAATTTCTCAATAACACTAAAAATAAGGTTAATTAGTCGTAATTGTACATATAAACTATGTAATACCATTACAGCCCTTGAAAACTATGTTTTCCTCCCTTTTAGTCCCGATTCGGCTCTTATAAGCCTAGTTCTGACCAATCGGGCCTGAAAGTTTGACTCTTGATCAAATTTCCCAATTAACACTGAAAACAAGGTTAATTAGTAGTAATTCTACTTATAAACTATGTAATACCATTCACGGCCCTTAAAACCATGTTTTTTCCCGTTTAGTCCCTTTTCGATTCTTATAAGGCCAATCAGGGCTGAAAGTTTCACTTTTGATCAAACTTAAAAATAAAAAATAAAAAAATTTTAACTTATAGTGGTTATATATAAAAACTTTGTAATACTACTCTGGGCTCTTAAAAACCTCGTTTTCTCCCTGTTTTGGCCCTATTCAGCTCTAATAACGCCTAGTTCAGGCAATAAGGGCTAATGTTCGACTTTTGGTCAAAATTCCAAATTAAACTTAAAATAATTTTAATTAGTAGTATAGGGCCCTAATGGGAAACCGCCTTAGTTATAGTTATAGTAAAACTTAAAACAATTTCACTTTGATCAAACTTACAAATTATGAATAGAAACAAATTAATTAGTTATAGTTTATATATAGAAACTATGTGAACTACTTCTGAATCTTGAAAACCATGGTTTCTCCCCGTTTGGGCCCTATATGGCTCTTATAAGACCTGGTTCAGGCCAATCGGGGCTGATTAACTTTTGGTAAAACTTCCTAATTAAGACTAGAAAAATGTTTAATTAGTAGTAATTACACATAAAAACTATGTAATACTACTCCCGACGCTTGAAAAGCTCATTTCTCCCTGTTTGGACCTCATTCGGCTCTTATTTAGCGGCCTAGGCCAATCTGAGATACAAGTTTGATTTTAGGTCAGTAATCCCAATTAACGCTAGAAATAAAATAAATTAGTAGTAATTGTACATAAAAACTATGTAATACCACTCTAAACTCTTGAAAATCTTGTTTTCTTGCGGTTTGTGTCATATTCGGCTCTATAAGGCCTAGTTCAGGCCTATAAGGGCTGAAAGTTTGACTTTTAGTCAAACTTTCCAATTAATACTACAAACAAGTTTATTTAGTAATAATTATACCTAAAAACAAATATAATACAACTCCTGACTTTTGAAAACTGTATTTTCTCTCTGATTGGACCCATTAGGCTCTTATAAGGCCTAATTCAGGCCAATAGGAGCTGAAAGTTTCAATTTTAGTCAAACTTCTCAATTAACACTAGAAATAAGGTTATTCAGTAGTAATTGTACATAGCACTATGTAATACCTTTTACGGCCCTTGAAAACCATAATTTCTTCCCGTTTAGTCATTATTCGACTTTTATAAGGTGTAGTTTAGGCCAATCTAGGCTGAAAGTTTGATTTTTGGTAAAACTTTCCAATTAAGATTAGAAACTAGTTTAAATAGTAAAATTATACAGAAAAACTATGTGCTACTGCTAATGACTCTTGAAAATCTCATTTTCTCTCTGTTTGGGCCCTAATCGGCTATTATAATGCCCAGTTTAAGCCAATCGGAACTGAAAGTTTGACTTTTGGTCAAACTTTCTCATTAATACTAGAAACAAGGCTAATTATTAGTAATTGTACATAAAAATAATTTAACACCATTCAGGGCCTTTGAAAACCATGTTTTCCTCCCGTTTGGTCCCTATTCGGCTCTTAATGAGGCGCAGTTCAGGCCAATCGGGGCTGAAAGTTTGATTTTTAAGTCAAACTTCTCAATTAAGACTAGAAACTAGTTTAATTAGTAGTAATTATACATAAAAACTATGTATTACTACTTTCGGCTTTTGAAAACTATATTTTCTCCCCGATTGGACGTTATTAGGCTCTTATAAAGACTAGTTCAGGTTAATCAGGGCTGAAAGTTTGACATTTGTTCAAATTTTCCAATTTAATATTAGAAATAAGGTTAATTAGTAATAATTGTATATAGAAACTATACAATACCACTCTCAGCCCTTGAAAACCATGTTTTCTCCCATTTGGGCCCATTCGGCTCATATAAGGTCTAGTTCAGGCTAATCGGGGCTGAAAGTTTGACTCTTGGTAAAACTTCTCAATTAAGACTAGAAACTAGTTTAATTAGTAGTAATTATACATGAAAACTATGTATTATTACTCACGGCACTTAAAACCTCGTTTTCTCTCCATTTGGGCCTTAATCGGCCAGTATAAGGTCTTGTTCAGACCAATCAGGACTGAAAGCTTCACTTTTGGTAAAACTTCTCAATTAAGACTAGAAACTAGTATAATTAGTAGTAATTATACATAAAAACTATATATTACTACTACTGACTTTTGAAAACTGTATTTTCTCCCCGTTTGGACCCTATTAGGCTCTAATAAGGCCCTTTTCGGGCCAATAGGGGCTAAAAGTTTCTTTTCTGGTAAAACTTCCCAATTAACACAAGAAAAAATGTTAATCAATAGAAATTGTAAATAGAATTACGTAATACCATTCTCGGCCCTTAAAAATCATGTTTTGCTCTCGTTTAGTCCCTATTCGGCTCTTATAAGGCATACTTCAGGCCAATCGGGGCTGAAAACTTGACTTTTAGTAAAACTTCTCATTTAAGACTAGAAACTAATTTAATTTGTAGTAATTAGACATAAAAACTATGTATTACTACTCTCGGCTCTTGAAAATCTCATTTTCTCCCCGTTTGGGCCTTAATCGGCTATTATAAGGTTATTAATCGGCTATTAGAAAGTTTCACTTTTAGTAAAACTTCTCAATTAAGACTAGAAACTAGTATACTTAGTAGTAATTATAAATAAAAACTATATATTACTACTCCTGACTTTTGAAAACTGTACTTTCTCCCCGTTTGGACCCTGTTAGGCTCTTATAAGGCCCTTTCGGGCCAACAGGGGCTAAAAGTTTTAGTTCTGGTAAAACTTCCCAATTAACACAAGAAAAAAGGTTAATCAATAGAAATTGTACATAGAACTACGTAATACCATTCTCGGCCCTTGAAAATCATGTTTTCCTCCCATTTGGTCCCTATTCAGCTCTTATAAGGCCTACTTCAGTCCAATCGGGGCTGAAAACTTGACTTTTAGTAAAACTTCTCAATTAAGACTATAAACTAGTTTAATTTGTAGTAATCATACATAAAAACTATGTATTACTACTCACGGCTCTTGAAAACCTCGTTTTCTTCCCGTTTGGGCCTTAATCGGCTATTATAAGACCTAGTTCATGCCAATCGGGGCTCAAAGTTTGACTTTGGTCAAACTTCCTAATTAACACCATAAACAAGATTAATTAGTAGAATTATACATAGAAACTATGTAATACCGTGGCCCTTGAAAACCATGTTTTCTCCGGTATGGTCTCTATTTGGCTCTTATAAGGCCTTGTTAAGGCCAATCGGAGATGAAAGTTTTATTTTTGGTCAAACATAGAAATAAGTCTAATTAGTATTAATTATACATAAAAACTATGTCATTCTACTCCCGGCTCTTGAAAACCTCGTTTTCTCCCTGTTTGGGCTTTGTTCGGCTCTTATAAGGCCTAGTTCAGGCTGATATGGGCTAAAAGTTTGACTTTTGGTCAAACTTTCTAATTAACACTAGAAATAAGGTTAATTAGTACTAATTGTACATAAAAACTATGTAATACCACTCTCAGCACATGAAAACCTTATTTTCTCCCGTTTTGGACCCTATTAGGCTCTTATAAGGCCCTTTTCGGGCCAATAGGGGCTAAAAGTTTCAGTTCTGGTCAAACTTTTCAATTAACACTAGAAAAAAGCTTAATCAATAGAAATTGTACATAGAACTACGTAATACCATTCTCGGTCCTTGAAAATCATGTTTTCCTCCCGTTTAGTCCCTATTCGGCTCTTATAAGGCCTACTTCAGGCCAATCGGGGCTGGAAACTTGACTTTTAGTAAAACTTCTCAATTAAGACTAGAAAATAATTTAATTTGTAATAATTATACATAAAAATTATGTATTACTACTCTCAGCTCTTGAAAACCTCGTTTTCTCCCTTTTGGGCTCTAATCAGCTATTACATGGCTTTGTTCACGCCAATCGGGGCTGAAAGTTTGACTTTTGGTCAAACTTCTTAATTAACACTATAAACAAGGTTAATTAGTAGTAATTATACATAGAAACTATGTAATACTATTCACGGCCCTTGAAAACCATGTTTTTCACCCGTTTGGTCCCTATTCTGCTCTATAAGGCTTAGTTCAAGCTAATCGGGGATGAAAGTTTGACTTTGGTCAAACTTAGAAATAAGTTTAATTAGTAATAATTATACATAAAAACTATGTTATTCTACTACCATCTCTAAAAAACCTCATTTTCTCCCTTTTTGCGCTTTATTCAGCGGCCCTTGAAAACCATGTTTTCCTCTCGTTTGGTCCCTATTTGGCTCTTATAAGGCCTAGTTCAGGCCAATCGGAGATGAAAGTTTTACTTTTGGCCAAACATAGAAATAAGTTTAATTAGTATTAATTATACATAAAAACTATGTCATTCTACTCCCGCCTCTTGAAAACCTCATTTTCTCCCTGTTTGGGCTTTGTTCGGCTCTTATAAGGCCTAGTTTAGGCTGATATGGACTGAAAGTTTGACTTTTGGTCAAACTTTCCAATTAACTCTAGAAATAAGGTTAATTAGTACTAATTGTACATAAAAACTATGTAATACCACTCTCAGCACATAAAAACCTTATTTTCTCCCTTTTCGGACCCTATTAGGCTCTCTTATAAGGCCCTTTTCGGGCCAATAGGAGATAAAAGTTTCAGTTCTGGTCAACCTTCCCAATTAACACAAGAAAAAAGTTTAATCAATAGAAATTATACATAGAACTACGTAATACCATTCCCGGCCCTTGAAAATCATATTTTACAAAGCTACTTCAGGACAGTTGGGGCTGAAAACTTGACTTTTAGTAAAACTTCTCAATTAAGACTAGAAACTAGTTTAAATTATAGTAATTATACATAAAAACTATGTATTACTAATCTCAGCTCTTGAAAACCTCGTTTTCTCCACGTTTGGGCCTTAATCGGCTATTATAAGGCCTAGTTCATGCCAATCGGGCCTCAAAGTTTGACTTTTGGTCAAATTTCCTAATTAACACCATAAACAAGATTAATCGGTAGTAATTATACATAGAAACTATGTAATACTATTCACGGCCCTTGAAAACCATGTTTTCCTCCCGTTTGGTCTCTATTTGGCTCTTATAAGGCCTACTTCAGGCCAATCGGAGATAAAAGTTTTACTTTTAGTCAAACATAGAAATAAGTTTAATTAGTAGTAATTTTATATAAAAACTATGTCATTCTACTCCCGGCTCTTGAAAACCTCGTTTTCTCCTGTTTGGGCTTTGTTCGGCTCTTTTAAGGCCTAGTTCAGGCTGATATGGGCTGAAAGTTTGACTTTTGATCAATTTCAATTAATACTAGAAATAAGGTTAATTAGTACTAATTGTACATAAAAACTATGTAATACCACTCTCAGCACATGAAAACCTAATTTTCTCCCGTTTCG
Source organism: Agave tequilana (assembly GCA_038442645.1). Taxonomy (NCBI): domain Eukaryota; kingdom Viridiplantae; phylum Streptophyta; class Magnoliopsida; order Asparagales; family Asparagaceae; genus Agave; species Agave tequilana. The sequence continues at coordinate 17,717 of JAVJIF010019567.1, read as the reverse complement.
GACCCTATTAGGCTCTTATAAGGCCCTTTTCGGGCCAATAGGGGCTAAAAGTTTCAGTTCTGTTCAAACTTCCCAATTAACACTAGAAAAAAGCTTAATCTATAGAAATTGTACATAGAACTACGTAATACCATTCTCGGCCCTTGAAAATCATGTTTTTCTTCCGTTTGGTCCCTATTCGGCTCTTATGAGGCCTACTTAAGGCCACTCGGGGCTGAAAACTTGACTTTTAGTAAAACTTCTCAATTAAGACTAGAAATAGTTTAATTTATAGTAATTATACATAAAAGTTATGTATTACTACTCTCAGCTCTTGAAAACCTCGTTTTCTCCCCTGTTTGCCTTTTGGTCAGCTATTATAAGGCTTAGTTCACGCCAATCGGGGCTGAAAGTTTGCCTTTTGGTCAAACTTCTCAATTAACACTATAAATAAGGTTAATTAGTAGTCATTGTATATAGAAACTATGTAATACTATTCACGGCACTTGAAAACCATGTTTTTCTCCCGTTTGGTCCCTATTAGGCTCTATAAGGCCTAGTTCCGGCTAATCGATGATGAAAGTTTGACTTTTGGTCAAACTTAGAAATAAGTTTAATTAGTAGTAATTATACATAAAAACGATGTTATTCTACTCCCATCTCTTGTAAACATCATTTTCTCCCTGTTTGTGCTTTATTCGGCTATTATAAGGCCTAGTTCAGACTAATAAGGGCTGAAAGTTTGACTATTGATCAAACTTTTCAATTAACACTAGAAATAAGGTTAATAGTACTATTTGTACATAAAAACTATGTAATACCACTCTCAGCACTTGAAAACCTTGTTTTCTCCGGTTTGGGTCTATTCGTCTCTAATGAGGCAAGTTTAGGCTAATAAGAACTGAAGGTTTGACTTTTGGTTAAACTTTATAATTAAGACTAAAAACAAGTTTAATTAGTAATAATTATAAATAAAAACTATGTCATACTACTCTCGGCTCTTGAAAACCTTATTTTCTCCCCGTTTGGGCTCTAATCGGCTCTTATAGGCCTAATTCAGGCCAATCGGGGCTGAAAGTTTGACTCTTGGTCAAACTTCCAATTAACACTAGAAACAAAGTTAATTAGTAGTAATTAAACATAGAAACTATGTAATACCATTCATGGCCCTAGAAGACCATGTTTTCCTCCCGTTTGGTCCCTATTCGGCTCTTATAAAGCCTAGTTCAGACCAATCGGGGCTGAAAGTTGGACTTTTGGTAAAACTTCCCAACTAAGATGAGAAACAAGTTTAATTAGTGGTAACTATACATAAAATTATGTATTACTTCTCCTTCCTCTTGGAAACCTTGTTTTTCCCGTTTGTACCTTATTCCTCTCTTATGTTATAAGGTCTAGTCCAGACCAAACTGGGCTGAAAGTTTGACTTTAAGTCAAATTTCTCAATAACACTAGAAATAAGGTTAATTAGTCGTAATTGTACATATAAACTATGTAATACCATTCACAACCCTTGAAAACTATGTTTTCCTCCCTTTTGGTCCCGATTCGGCTCTTATAAGACCTAGTTCTGGCCAATCGAGCCTGAAAGTTTGACTCTTGATCAAATTTCTCAATTAATACTAAATACAAGGTTAATTAGTAGTAATTGTACATAAAAACTATGTAATACCATTCACGGCCCTTTAAAACCATGTTTTCTTCCCATTTAGTCCCTTTTCGATTCTTATAAGGCCAATCAGGGCTGAAAGTTTCACTTTTGATCAAACATACAAATTAAGAATAAAAAAAAATTTAATTTATAGTGGTTATATATAAAAACTATGTAATACTACTCTCGGCTCTTAAAATCCTCATTTTCTCCCTGTTTTGGCCCTATTCAGCTCTAATAAGACCTAGTTCAGGCCAATAAGGGCTTAATGTTTGACTTTGGTCAAACTTCTAAATTAAAACTTAAAATAATTTTAATTAGTAGTATAGGTCCCTAATGGGAAACCGCCTTAGTTATAGTTAAAGTAAAATTTTTAAACAATTTCACTTTTGATCAAAGTTACAAATTAAGAATTTCACTTTATACATAGAAACTATGTGAACAACTCCCAAATCCTGAAAACCATGGTTTCTCCCCGTTTGGGCCCATATGGCTCTTATAAGAAGACCTAGTTCAGGCCAATCGGGGCTGAAAGTTTAACTTTTGGTAAAACTTCCAAATTAAGACTAGAAAAAGGTTTAATTAGTAGTAATTACACATAAAAACTATGTAATACTACTCCCGACACTTGAAAACCTCATTTCTCCCTATTTGGACCTCATTCGGCTCTTATTTAGCGGCCTAGGCCAATCTGAGATGCAAATTTGACTTTAAGTCAGTAATCCCAATTAATGCTAGAAATAAAATAAATTAGCAGTAATTGTAAATAGAAACTATGTAATACTACTCTAAGCTCTTGAAAATCATGTTTTCTTCCGGTTTGTATCATATTCGGCTCTATAAGGCCTAGTTCAGGCATATAAGGGCTGAAAGTTTGACTTTTAGTCAAACTTTCCAATTAATACTAGAAATAAGTTTATTTAGTAATAATTATACATAAAAACAATATAATACAACTCCTGACTTTTGAAAACTGTATTTTCTCTCTGATTGGACCCATTAGGCTCTTATAAGGCCTAATTCGGGCCAATAGAAGCTGAAAGTTTCAATTTTAGTCAAACTTCTCAATTAACACTAGAAATAAGATTATTCAGTAGTAATTGTACATAGCACTATGTAATACCTTTTACGGCCCTTGAAACCCATATTTCCTCCCGTTTAGTCACTATTCGACTCTTATAAGGTGTAGTTTAGGCCAATCGAGGCTGAAAGTTTGATTTTTGGTAAAACTTTCCAATTAAGATTAGAAACTAGTTTAAATCGTAATGATTATACAGAAAAACTGTGTGCTACAGCTAATGACTCTTGAAAACCTCATTTTCTCCCTGTTTGGGCCCTAATCGGCTATTATAATGCCTAGTTTAGGCCAATCGGAACTGAAAGTTTGACTTTTGGTCAAACTTTCTCATTAACACTAAAAACAAGGCTAAATATTAGTAATTGTACATAAAAATAATGTAACACCATTCAGGGCCTTTGAAAACCATGTTTTCCTCTAGTTTGGTCCCTATTCGGCTCTTATGAGGCCCAGTTCAGGCCAATCGGGGCTGAAAGTTTAACTTTTAAGTCAAACTTCTCAATTAAGACTAGAAACTAGTTTAATTAGTAGTAATTATACATGAAAACTATGTATTATTACTCACGGCTCTTAAAACCTCATTTTCTCTCCATTTGGGCCTTAATCGGCCAGTATAAGGTCTTGTTCAGACTAATCGAGACTGAAAGTTTCACTTTTGGTAAAACTTCTAAATTAAGACTAGAAACTAGTATAATTAGTAGTAATTATACATTTAAACTATATATTACTACTTTTGGCTTTTGAAAACTGTATTTTCTCCCCGTTTGGACCCTATTAGGCTCTTATAAGGCCCTTTTCGGGCCAATAGGGGCTAAAAGTTTAAGTTTTGATAAAACTTCCCAATTAACACCAGAAAAAAGGTTAATCAATAGAAATTGTATATAGAACTACATAATACATTTCTCGGCCCCTGAAAATCATGTTTTCCACCTGTTTGGTCCCTATTCGGCTCTTATAAGGCCTACTTCAGGCCAATCGGGGCGGAAAACTTGACTTTTAGTAAAACTTCTCTATTAAGACTAGAAAATAGTTTAATTTATAGTATTATACATAAAAACTATGTATTACTACTCTCAGCTCTTAAAAACCTCGTTTTCTCCCCGTTTGGGCCTTAATCGGCAATTATAAGGCCTAGTTCACGCCAATCGGGGCTCAAAGTTTGACTTTTGGTCAAACTTCTCAATTAACACCATAAAAGATTAATTAGTAGTAATTATACATAAAAACTATGTAATACTATTCACGGCCCTTGAAAACCATGTTTTCCTCCCGTTTGGTCTCTATTTGGCTCTTATAAGGCCTAGTTCAGGCCAATCGGAGATGAAAGTTTTACTTTTGGTCAAACATAGAAATAAGTTTAATTAGTTTTAATTATACATAAAACTATGTCATTCTACTCCCGGCTCTTGAAAACCTCGTTTTCTCCCTGTTTGGGCTTTGTTCGGCTCTTATAAGGCCTAGTTTAGGCTGATATGGACTGAAAGTTTAACTTTTGGTTAAACTTTCTAATTAATACTAGAAATAAGGTTAATTAGTACTAATTGTACATAAAAACTATGCAATACCACTCTCAGTACATGAAAACCTTATTTTCTCCCTTTTCGGACCCTATTAGGCTCTCTTATAAGGTCCTTTTCGGGCCAATAGGAGTTAAAAGTTTCAGTTCTGGTCAACCTTCCCAATTAACACACGAAAAAATCTTAATCAATATAAATTGTACATAGAACTACGGAATACCATTCTCGGCCCTTGAAAATCATGTTTTCCTCCCGTTTGGTCCTTATTCGGCTCTTATAGGCCTACTTCAGGACAGTCGGGGCTGAAAACTTAACTTTTAGTAAAGCTTCTCAATTAAGACTAGAAACTAGTTTAATTTATAGTAATTATACATAAAAACTATGTATTACTAATCTCGGCTCTTGAAAACCTCATTTTCTCCACGTTTGGACCTTAATCGGCTATTATAAGGCCTAGTTCATGCCAATCGGGGCTCAAAGTTTGACTTTTGGTCAAATTTCCCAATTAACACAATAAACAAGATTAATCGTAGTAATTATACATAGAAACTATGTAATACTATTCACAATCCTTGAAAACCATGTTTTCCTCCCGTTTGGTCTCTATTTGGCTCTTATAAGGCCTACTTCAGGCCAATCGGAGATGAAAGTTTTACTTTTGGTCAAACATAGAAATAAGTTTAATTAGTAGTAATTTTACATAAAAACTATGTCATTCTACTCCCGGCTCTTGAAAACCTCGTTTTCTCCCTGTTTGGGCTTTCTTCGGCTCTTATAAGGCCTAGTTCAGGCTGATATGGGCTGAAAGTTTGACTTTTGATCAAACTTTTCAATTAATACTAGAAATAAGGTTAATTAGTACTAATTGTACATAAAAATTATGTAATACCACTCTCAGCACATGAAAACCTAATTTTTTCCCGTTTCTGACCCTATTAGGCTCTTATAAGGCCCTTTTCGGCCCTAGGGGTTAAAATTTCAGTTCTGGTCAAACTTCCCAATTAACACTAGAAAAAAACTTAATCAATAGAAATTGTACATAAAACTACGTAATACCATTCTCGGCCCTTGAAAATCATGTTTTTCTCTCGTTTAGTCCCTATTCGGTTCTTATGAGGCCTACTTCAGGCCACTCGGGGCTGAAAACTTGACTTTTAGTAAAACTTCTCAATTAAGATTAGAAATAGTTTAATTTATAGTAATTATACATAAAAATTCTGTATTACTACTCTCAGCTCTTGAAAACCTCATTTTCTCCCCTTTTGGGCTCTAATCAGCTATTATAAGGCTTAGTTCACGCCAATCGGGGCTGAAAGTTTGCCTTTTGGTCAAACTTCTCAATTAACACTATAAACAAGGTTAATTAATAGTAATTGTATATAGAAACTATGTAATACTATTCACGGCACTTGAAAACCATGTTTTTCTCCCGTTAGGTCCCTATTAGGCTCTATAAGGCCTAGTTCCGGCTAATCGGGAATGAAAGTTTGACTTTTGCTCAAACTTAGAAATAAGTTTAATTAGTAGTAATTATACATAAAAACGATGTTATTCTACTCCCATCTCTTGAAAACCTCATTTTCTCCTTGTTTGTGCTTTTTTCGGCTCTTATAAGGCGTAGTTCAGACTAATAAGGGCTGAAAGTTTGATTATTGATCAAACTTTTCAATTAACACTAGAAATAAGGTTAATAGTACTATTTGTACATAAAAACTATGTAATACCACTCTCAGCACTTGAAAACCTTGTTTTCTCCCGTTTGGGTCCTATTCGTATTCGTCTCTAATGAGGCAAGTTTAGGCTAATAAGAACTGAAGGTTTGACTTTTGGTCAAACTTTATAATTAAGACTAAAAACAAGTTTAATTAGTAATAATTATATATAAAAACTATGTCATACTACTCTCGGCTCTTGAAAACCTCATTTTCTCTCCGTTTGTGCTCTAATCGGCTCTTATAAGGCCTAATTCAGGCCAATCGGGGCTGAAAGTTTGACTCTTGGTCAAACTTTCCAATTAACACTAGAAACAAAGTTAATTAGTAGTAATTATATATAGAAACTATGTAATACCATTCATGGCCCTAGAAGACCATGTTTTCCTCCCGTTTGGTCCCTATTCGGCTCTTATAAAGTCTAGTTCAGACCAATCGGGCTGAAAGTTTGATTTTTAGTAAAACTTCCCAATTAAGATGAGAAACAAGTTTAATTAGTGGTAACTATACATAAAATTATGTATTACTTCTCCTTGCTCTTGGAAACCTTATTTTTCCCGTTTGTACCTTATTCCTCTCTTATGTTATAAGGTCTAGTCCAGACCAAACTGGGCTGAAAGTTTGCTTTTAGTCAAACTTCTCAATAACACTAGAAATAAGGTTAATTAGTCGTAATTGTACATATAAACTATGTAATACCATTCACAGCCCTTAAAAACTATGTTTTCCTCCCTTTTGGTCCCGATTCAGCTCTTATAAGACCTAGTTCTGGCCAATCGGGCCTGAAAGTTTGATTCTTGATCAAATTTCCCAATTAACACTGAAAACAAGGTTAATTAGTTGTAATTGTACATAAAAATTATGTAATATACCATTCACGGCCCTTTAAAACCATGTTTTCTTCCCGTTTAGTCCCTTTTTGATTCTTATAAAGCCAATCAGGGCTGAAAGTTTCACTTTTGATCAAACTTACAAATTAAAAATAAAAAAGTTTAACTTATAGTGGTTATATATAAAAACTTTGTAATACTACTCTCGGCTCTTAAAAGCCTCGTTTTCTCCCTGTTTTGGCCCTATTCAGCTTTAATAAGGCCTAGTTCAGGCCAATATGGGCTTAATGTTCGACTTTTGGTCAAACTTCCTAATTAAAACTTAAAACAATTTTAATTAGTAGTATAGGGCCCTAATGGGAAACCGCCTTAGTTATAGTTATAGAAAACTTAAAACAATTTCACTTTTGATCAAACTTACAAATTAAGAATAGAAACAAATTAATTAGTTATAGTTTATATATAGAAACTATGTGAACTACTCCCGAATCCTAAAAACCATGGTTTCTCCCCGTTTGGGCCCTATATGGCTCTTATAAGACTTGGTTCAGGCCAATCGGGGCTGAAAGTTTAACTTTTGGTAAAACTTTCCAATTAAGACTAGAAAAAAGTTTAATTAGTAGCAATTACACATAAAAACTATGTAATACTACTCCCGACACTTGAAAACCTCATTTCTCCCTGTTTGGACCTTATTCGGCTCTTATTTGGCGGCCTAGGCCAATCAGAGATGCAAGTTTGACTTTAGGTCAGTAATCCCAATTAACGCTAGAACTAAAATAAATTAGTAGTAATTGTACATAGAAACTATGTAATACCACTCTAAGCTCTTGAAAATCATATTTTCTTCCGATTTGTGTCATATTCGGCTCTATAAGGCCTAGTTCAGGCCTATAAGGGCTAAAATTTTGAATTTTGGTCAAACTTTCCAATTAATACTAGATATAAGTTTATTTAGTAATAATTATACATAAAAACTATATAATACAACTCCTAACTTTTGAATACTATATTTTCTCTCTGATTAGACCCATTAGGCTCTTATAAGGCCTAATTCAGTCTAATAGGAGCTGAAAGTTTCAATTTTAGTCAAACTTCTCAATTAACACTAGAAATAAGGTTATTCAGTAGTAATTGTACATAGCACTATGTAATACCTTTTACGGCCCTTGAAAACCATATTTTCCTCCCGTTTAGTCACTTTCAACTCTTATAAGGTGTAATTTAGGCCAATCTAGGCTGCAAGTTTGATTTTTGGTAAAACTTTCCAATTAAGATTTTCTACTAGTTTAAATAGTAATAATTATATAGAAAAACTATGTGCTACAGTTAATGACTCTTAAAAACCTTATTTTCTCCCTAATTGGGCCCTAATCGGCGATTATAATGCCTAGTTTAGGCCAATCGAAACTGAAAGTTTGACTTTTGGTCAAACTTTCTCATTAACACTAGAAACAAGGATAATTATTAGTAATTGTATATAAAAATAATGTAACACCATTCAGGGCCTTTGAAAACTATGTTTTCCTCCCGTTTAGTCCCTACTCGTTTCTTATGAGGCCCAGTTCAGGCCAATCGGGGCTGAAAGTTTAACTTTTAAGTCAAACTTCTCAATTAAGACTAGAAACTAGTTTAATTATTGTAATTATACATAAAAACTATGTATTACTACTTTCGGCTTTTGAAAACTGTATTTTCTCCCTGATTGGACGTTATTAGGCCCTTATAAGGACTAGTTCAGGTTAATCACGGCTGAAAGTTTGATTTTTGTTCAAAATTTCTAATTTAAGATTAGAACAAGGTTAATTAGTAATAATTGTATATAGAAACTATATAATACCACTCTCAGCCCTTGAAAACCATGTTTTCTCCCGTTTGGGCCCTATTCGGCTCATATAAGGTCTAGTTCAGGCTAATCGGGGATGAAAGTTTGACTCTTGGTAAAACTTCTCAATTAAGAATAGAAACTAGTTTAATTAGCAGTAATTATACATGAAAACAATATATTATTACTCTCGGCTCTTGAAACCTTGTTTTCTCTCCGTTTGGGCCTTAATCGGCCATTATAAGGTCTTTTTCAGACCAATCTGGACTGAAAGTTTTACTTTTGATAAAACTTCTCAATTACGACTAGAAACTAGTATAATTAGTAGTAATTATAATAAAAACGATATATTACTACTCTTAACTTTTGAAAACTGTATTTTCTCTCCGTTTGGACCCTATTAGGCTCTTATAAGGCCCTTTTCGGGTCAATAGGGGCTAAAAGTTTCAGTTCTGGTCAAACTTCCCAATTAACACTAGAAAAAACCTTAATCAATAGAAATTGTACATAGAACTACGTAATACCATTCTCGGCCCTTGAAAATCATGTTTTCCTCCCGTTTGGTCCCTATTCGGCTCTTATAAGGCCTACTTCAGGCCAATTGGGGCTGGAAACTTGACTTTTAGTAAAACTCCTCAATTAAGACTAGAAATTAATTTAATTTATAGTAATTATACATAAAAATTATGTATTACTTCTCTCAGCTCTTGAAAACCTCGTTTTCTCCCTTTTGGGCTCTAATCAGCTATTATAAGGCTTAGTTCACGCCAATCGGGGCTGAAAGTTTGACTTTTGGTCAAACTTCTCAATTAACACTATAAATAAGGTTAATTAGTAGTAGTTGAACAAAGAAATTATGTAATACTATTCACGGTCCTTGAAAACCTTGTTTTTCTCCCGTTTGGTCCCTATTAGGCTCTATAAGGCCTAGTTCAGGCTAATTGGGAATGAAAGTTTTACTTTTGATAGTAATTAGTAGTAATTATATATAAAAACTATGTTATTCTACTCCCATCTATTGAAAACCTCGTTTTCTCCCTGTTTGTACTTTATTCGGCTCTTATAAGGCCTAGTTCAGACTAATAAGGGCTGAAAGTTTGACTATTGGTCAAACTTTCCAATTAATACTAGAAATTAGGTTAATAGTACTATTTGTACATAAAAACTATGTAATACCACTCTCAGCACTAGAAAACGTTGTTTTCTCCCGTTTGGGTCTTATTCGTCTCTAATGAGGCCTAGTTTAGGCTAATAAGAACAGAAGATTTTACTTTTGGTTAAACTTTATAATTTAGACTAAAAACAAGTTTAATTAATAGTAATTATACATAAAAACTATGTCATACTACTCTCGGCTCTTGAAAACCTCATTTTCTCCTCTTTTGGGCCCTAATCGGCTCTTATAAGTCCTAATTCAGGCCAATCGGGGCTGAAAGTTTGACTCTTGGTCAAACTTTCCAATTAACGCTAGAAACAAAGTTAATTAGTAGTAATTATACATAGAAACTATGTAATACCATTCATGGCCCTAGAAGACCATGTTTTCTTCCCATTTGGTCCCTATTCGGCTCTTATAAAGCTTAGTTCAGACCAATCGGAGCTGAAAGTTTGACTTTTGGTAAAACTTCCCAATTAAGATGAGAAACAAGTTTAATTAGTGGTAACTATACATAAAATTATGTATTACTTCTCATTGCTCTTGGAAACCTTGTTTTTCCCGTTTGTATCTTATTCTGCTCTTATGTTATAAGGTCTAGTCCAGACCAAACTGGGCTGAAAGTTTGACTTTTAGTCAAACTTCTCAATAACACTGGAAATAAGGTTAATTAGTCATAATTGTACATATAAACTATGTAATACCATTCACAGCCCTTGAAAACTATGTTTTCCTCCCTTTTGGTCCCGATTCGGCTCTTATAAGTTCTAGTTCTGGCCAATCAGGCCTGAAAGTTTGACTCTTGATCAAATTTCCCAATTAATACTGAAAACAAGGTTAATTAGTAGTAATTGTACATAAAAACTATGTAATACCATTCACGGCCCTTTAAAACCATGTTTTCTTCCCGTTTAGTCCCTTTTCGATTCTTATAAGGCCAATCAGGGCTGAGAGTTTCATTTTAATCAAACCTACAAATTAAGAATAAAAAAGTTTAACTTATAGTAGTTTATATACAAAAACTTTGTAATACTACTCTCGGCTCTTAAAAACCTTGTTTTCTCCCTGTTTAGTAAAACTTCTCAATTAAGACTAGAAAATAATTTTATTTGTAGTAATTATACATAAAATTATGTATTACTACTCTCAGCTCTTGAAAACCTCGTTTTCTCCCCTTTTGGGCTCTAATAAGCTATTATAAGGCTTAGTTCACGCTAATCGGGGCTGAAAGTTTGACTTTTGGTCAAACTTCTCAATTAACATTATAAACAAGGTTAATTAGTAGTAATTGTACATAAAAATTATGTAACACTATTCATGGCCCTTGAAAACCATTTTTTTCTCCCGTTTGGTCCCTATTAGGCTCTATAAGGCCTAGTTCAGGCTAATCTGGAATGAAAGTATGACCTTTGGTCAATCTTAGAAATAAGTTTAATTAGTAGTAATTATTAGTAATTATATATAAAAACTATGTTATTCTACTCCCATCTCTTGAAAACCTCATTTTCTCCCTGTTTGTACTTTATTCGACTCTTATAAGGCCTAGTTCAGACTAATAAGGGCTGAAAGTTTGACTATGGGTCAAACTTTCCAATTAATACTAGAAATTAGGTTAATAGTACTATTTGTACATAAAAACTATGTAATACCACTCTCAGCACTTGAAAACCTTGTTTTCTCCCGTTTGGGTCCTATTCGTCTCTAATGAGGCCTATTTAGGTAATAAGAACTGAAGGTTTTACTTTTGGTCAAACTTTATAATTTAGACTAAAAACAAGTTTAATTAATAGTAATTATACATAAAAACTTTTTCATACTACTCTCGGCTCTTGAAAACCTCATTTTCTCCTCTTTGGGCCCTAATCCGCTTTTATAAGGCCTAATTCAGGCCAATCGGGGCTGAAAGTTTGACTCTTAGTCAAACTTTCCAATTAACACAAGAAACAAAGTTAATTAGTAGTAATTATAGATAGAAACTATGTAATACCATTCATGGCCCTAGAAGACCAGGTTTTCCTCCCGTTTGGTCCCTATTCGGCTCTTATAAAGCCTAGCTCAGACCAATCGGGACTGAAAGTTTGACTTTTGGTAAAACTTCCCAATTAAGATGAGAAACACGTTTAATTAGTGGTAACTATACATAAAATTATGTATTACTTCTCCTTACTCTTGGAAACCTTATTTTTCCCATATGTATCTTATTCTGCTCTTATGTTATAAGGTCCTAGTCCAGACCAAACTGGGTTGAAAGTTTGACTCTTAGTCAAACTTCTCAATAACACTAGAAATAAGGTTAATTAGTCGTAATTGTACATATAAACTATGTAATACCATTCACAACCCTTGAAAACTATGTTTTCCTTCCTTTTGGTCCCGATTCGGCTCTTATAAGACCTAGTTCTGGCCAATCGAGCCTGAAAGTTTGACTCTTGATCAAATTTCTCAATTAATACTAAATACAAGGTTAATTAGTAGTAATTGTACATAAAAACTATGTAATACCATTCACGGCCCTTTAAAACCATGTTTTCTTCCCATTTAGTCCCTTTTCGATTCTTATAAGGCCAATCAGGGCTGAAAGTTTCACTTTTGATCAAACATACAAATTAAAAATAAAAAAAAATTTAATTTATAGTGGTTATATATAAAAACTATGTAATACTACTCTCGGCTCTTAAAATCGTCATTTTCTCCCTGTTTTGGCCCTATTCAGCTCTAATAAGACCTAGTTCAGGCCAATAAGGGCTTAATGTTCGACTTTTGGTCAAACTTCTAAATTAAAACTTAAAATAATTTTAATTAGTAGTATAGGTCCCTAATGGGAAACCGCCTTAGTTATAGATATAGTAAAACTTAAAACAATTTCACTTTTGATCAAAGTTACAAATTAAGAATTTCACTTTATACAAAGAAACTATGTGAACAACTCCCGAATCCTGAAAACCATGGTTTCTCCCCGTTTGGGCCCTATATGGCTCTTATAAGACCTAGTTCAGGCCAATCGGGGCTGAAAGTTTAACTTTTGGTAAAACTTCCAATTAAGACTAGAAAAAGGTTTAATTAGTAGTAATTACACATAAAAACTATGTAATACTACTCCCGACACTTGAAAACCTCATTTCTCCTTATTTGGACCTCATTCGGCTCTTATTTAGCGACCTAGGCCAATCTGAAATGCAAATTTGACTTTAAGTCAGTAATCCCAATTAACGCTAGAAATAAAATAAATTAGCAGTAATTGTAAATGGAAACTATGTAATACTACTCTAAGCTCTTGAAAATCATGTTTTCTTCCGGTTTGTATCATATTCGGCTCTATAAGGCCTAGTTCAGGCCTATAAGGGCTGAAAGTTTGACTTTTAGTCAAACTTTCCAATTAATACTAGAAATAAGTTTATTTAGTAAAAATTATACATAAAAACAATATAATACAACTCCTGAATTTTGAAAACTGTATTTTCTCTCTGATTGGACCCATTAGGCTCTTATAAGGCCTAATTCGGGCCAATAGCAACTGAAAGTTTCAATTTTAGTCAAACTTCTCAATTAACACTAGAAATAAGATTATTCAGTAGTAATTGTACATAGCACTATGTAATACCTTTTACGGCCCTTGAAACCCATATTTTCCTCCCGTTTAGTCACTATTCGACTCTTATAATGTGTAGTTTAGGCCAATCGAGGCTGAAAGTTTGATTTTTGGTAAAACTTTCCAATTAAGATTAGAAACTAGTTTAAATCGTAATGATTATACAGAAAAACTGTGTGCTATAGCTAATGACTCTTGAAAATCTCATTTTCTCCCTGTTTAGGCCCTAATCGGCTATTATAATGCCTAGTTTAGGCCAATCGGAACTGAAAGTTTGACTTTTGGTCAAACTTTCTCATTAACACTAAACACAAGGCTAAATATTAGTAATTGTACATAAAAATAATGTAACACCATTCAGGGCCTTTGAAAACCATGTTTTCCTCCCGTTTGGTCCCTATTCGGCTCTTATGAGGCCCAGTTCAGGCCAATCGGGGCTGAAAGTTTAACTTTTAAGTTAAACTTCTCAATTAAGACTAGAAACTAGTTTAATTAGTAGTAATTATACATAAAAACTATGTATTACTACTTTCAGCTTTTGAAAACTATATTTTATCCCCGATTGGACGTTATTAGGCTCTTATAAGGACTAGTTCAGGTTAATCAGGACTGAAAGTTTGACTTCTGTTTAAATTTTCCAATTAAATATTAGAAACAAGGTTAATTAGTAATAATTGTATATAGAAAACTATACAATACCACTCTCAGCCCTTGAAAACCATGTTTTCTCCCGTTTGGTCCCTATTCGACTCATATACGGTCTAGTTCAGGCAATCGGGGCTGAAAGTTTGACTCTTGATAAAACTTCTCAATTAAGACTAGAAACTAGTTTAATTAGTAGTAATTAGACATGAAAACTATGTATTATTACTCTCGGTCCTTAAAACCTCGTTTTCTCTCTATTTGGGCCTTAATCGGCCAGTATAAGGTCTTGTTCAGACTAATCGAGACTGAAAGTTTCACTTTTGTAAAACTTCTAAATTAAGACTAGAAACTAGTATAATTAGTAGTAATTATACATTAAAACTATATATTACTACTTTTGGCTTTTGAAAACTGTATTTTCTCCCCGTTTGGACCCTATTAGGCTCTTATAAGGCCCTTTTCGGGCCAATAGGGGCTAAAAGTTTCAGTTTTGATAAAACTTCCCAATTAACACCAGAAAAAAGGTTAATCAATAGAAATTATATATAGAACTACGTAATACAATTCTCGGCCCCTGAAAATCATGTTTTCCACCTGTTTGGTCCCTATTCGGCTCTTATAAGGCCTACTTCAGGCCAATCGGGGCGGAAAACTTGACTTTTAGTAAAACTTCTCTATTAAGACTAGAAAATAGTTTAATTTATAGTATTATACATAAAAACTACGTATTACTACTCTCAGCTCTTAAAAACCTCGTTTTCTCCCCGTTTGGGCCTTAATCGGCAATTATAAGGCCTAGTTCACGCCAATCGGGGCTCAAATTTGACTTTTGGTCAAACTTCTCAATTAACACCATAAAAGATTAATTAGTAGTAATTATACATAGAAACTATGTAATACTATTCACGGCCCTTGAAAACCATGTTTTCCTCCCGTTTGGTCTCTATTTGGCTCTTATAAGGCCTAGTTCAGGCCAATCGGAGATGAAAGTTTTACTTTTTGTCAAACATAGTAATAAGTTTAATTAGTATTAATTATACATAAAAACTATGTCATTCTACTCCCGGATCTTGATAACCTCGTTTTCTCCCTGTTTGGGCTTTGTTCGGCTCTTATAAGGCCTAGTTTAGGCTGATATGAACTGAAAGCTTAACTTTTGGTTAAACTTTCTAATTAATACTAGAAATAAGGTTAATTAGTACTAATTGTACATAAAAACTATGCAATACCACTCTCAGTACATGAAAACCTTATTTTCTCCTTTTCGGACCTTATTAGGGTCTCTTATAAGGTCCTTTTCGGGCCAATAGGAGCTAAAAGTTTCAGTTCTGGTCAACCTTCCCAATTAACACAAGAAAAAATCTTAATCAATAGAAATTGTACATAGAACTACGTAATACCATTCTCGACCCTTGAAAATCATGTTTTCCTCCCGTTTGGTCCTTATTCGGCTCTTATAGGCCTACTTCCTTCAGGACAGTCGGGGCTGAAAGCTTAAGTTTTAGTAAAGCTTCTCAATTAAGACTAGAAACTAGTTTAATTATAGTAATATATATAAAAACTATGTATTACTAATCTCGGCTCTTGAAAACCTCATTTTCTCCACGTTTGGACCTTAATCGGCTATTATAAGGCCTAGTTCATGCCAATCAGGGCTCAAAGTTTGACTTTTGGCCAAATTTTCCAATTAACACAATAAACAAGATTAATCGTAGTAATTATACATAGAAACTATGTAATACTATTCACAGTCCTTGAAAACCATGTTTTCCTCCCGTTTGGTCTCTATTTGGCTCTTATAAGGCCTAATTCAGGCCAATCGGAGATGAAAGTTTTACTTTTGGTCAAACATAGAAATAAGTTTAATTAGTAGTAATTTTACATAAAAACTATGTCATTCTACTCCCGGCTCTTGAAAACCTCGTTTTCTCCATGTATGGGCTTTCTTCGGCTCTTATAAGGCCTAGTTCAGGTTGATATGGGCTGAAAGTTTGACTTTTGATCAAACTTTTCAATTAATACTAGAAATAAGGTTAATTAGTACTAATTGTACATAAAAATTATGTAATACCACTCTCAGCACATGAAAACTAATTTTCTCCCGTTTCGGACCCTATTAGGCTCTTATAAGGCCCTTTTCGGGCCAATAGGGGTTAAAAATTTCAGTTCTGGTCAAACTTCCCAATTAACACTAGAAAAAAACTTAATCAATAGAAATTGTACATAAAACTACGTAATACCATTCTCGGCCCTTGAAAATCATGTTTTTCTCCCGTTTAGTCCCTATTCGGCTCTTATGATGCCTACTCTCAGCTCTTGAAAACCTCATTTTCTCCCCTTTTGGGCTCTAATCAGCTATTATAAGGCTTAGTTCACGCCAATCGGGGCTGAAAGTTTACCTTTTGGTCAAACTTCTCAATTAACACTATAAACAAGGTTAATTAATAGTAATTGTATATAGAAACTATGTAATACTATTCACGGCACTTGAAAACCATGTTTTTCTCCCGTTTGGGTCCTATTCGTATTCGTCTCTAATGAGGCAAGTTTAGGCTAATAAGAACTGAAGGTTTGACTTTGGTTAAACTTTATAATTAAGACTAAAACAAGTTTAATTAGTAATAATTATATATAAAAACTATGTCATACTACTCTCGGCTCTTGAAAACCTCATTTTCTCTCCGTTTGTGCTCTAATCGGCTCTTATAAGGCCTAATTCAGGCCAATCGGGGCTGAAAGTTTGACTCTTGGTCAAACTTTCTAATTAACACTAGAAACAAAGTTAATTAGTAGTAATTTACATAGAAACTATGTAATACCATTCATAGCCCTAAAAGACCATGTTTTCCTCCCGTTTGGTCCCTATTCGGCTCTTATAATTTTTATTCAAACTTCTCAATTACACTAGAAATAAGGTTATTCAGTAGTAATTGTACATAGCACTATGTAAATCTTTTACGGCCCTTGAAAAACCATATTTTCCTCCCGTTTAGTCACTTTCGACTCTTGAAAACCTCATTTCTCCTGTTTGGGGCCTTGTTCGGCCCTTATATGGCGGCCCAGGCCAATCAGAGATGCAAGTTTGACTTTAGGTCAGTAATCATAATTAAACACTAGAAATAAATAATTAGTAATAATTATACATAAAAACTATGTAATACCACTCTAAGCTCTTGAAAATCATATTTTCTTCCGGTTTGGGCCATATTCGGCTCATAAGGCCTAGTATAGCAATAAGGGCTGAAAAGTTTGACTTTTGGTCAACTTTCCAATTAAGACTAGAAATAAGTTTATTAGTAATAATTATACAAAAAACTATATAATACAACTCCTAACTTTTGAAAACTGTATTTTGTCGCTGATTGGACCCATTAGGCTCTTATAAGGCCTAATTATGGCAATAGGAGTTGAAAGTTTCATTTTTAGTCAAACTTCTCAATTAACACTAGAAATAAGGTTTAGTAGTAATTATACAGAGCACTATGTAATACCTTTTACGGCCCTTAAAAACCATATTTTTCCACCCGTTTAGACAATATTCGACTCTTATAAGGCATACTTTAGGCCAATTGAGGCTGAAAGGTTGATTTTTGTTTAACTTTTCATTAAGATTAGAAACTAATTTAAATAGTATAATTTATCAGAAAAACTATGTGCTAACTGCTAATGACTCTTGAAAACCGTATTTTCTCCCTGTTTAGGCCCTAATCGGCTATTATAATGCCTAGTTAGGCT